>VXBH01002822.1:287433-361615 GCA_013400035.1 Rynchops niger
AACAAAAAAACAACTGCATAAGGACTTTTTATCAGATTTCTGTCACTGCAATTAAAAATAAACATATCTCATCTTACTTCTGCATATATGACCTAAGAGCAAGAGCAGCTCATGCAGATTGTATGACTGCACCTGTGAACGTAACATATAACATTATTAACACACAGCCCACAATTCATTTGGCTTTGTTTTCCAGAGCATCTCCCAGAGGGCATTTCTTATGAGGACTGATATAGTTCTGCAGCCTGTCTAAAGGGGAAATTCAGTGGAATGCTCTCATTAGTGCTCTTTTAATGAAACGTTAAATTTGCTGTTGCAGAAAGTATATGGAGGTAGCCAGCTTAAAAGCAGTCTACGCAAAAAAAAAACCACCACAACAAAAACCCACAAAACAAACGAGTAAACACGTAAGTAATGAGAACATCAGTTCTCTTTTTCTTAGGAGATGAGGAGCAAGATGAATATCAAAGAAGTGGTTACATCTGGTTACTTAGACTGTACAGACTTAGAATAGATGATATTCAAAACATGTTCCTACAGTGAGCAATTCAGATGAAGTGCTGGTTGTTTTGTCTATCTTATGACTTTATCCAAATGGAATGGTGAAATATTTCCTCTAGTTTCTACTAAGATCTTGTGCTACTCTGAGACATACGATGTTTTCTTAAGAATTCTGTTGCTTCTATTTGTGTGGCTTTAACCCATACAAAATTAATTTTCAGTGTTAATTCACTATATCTGAAAAATTCACAGTGTTTGAGCTAATAAAATACTTGATAATTATTCAAATGGGTGATAATCTTCACTTTTGGTTTTCTATTTATGATTGGCCTATACACCTGCTGAAGTTTGCTAAAATACATTCTCCTGACTATGAATAAGAATTGTTTAATAGCAATTAGCAGCAAGTATCTGGAACTTGCAATTTTGAAACTGTAAATCCTTAGGAACAAAAACTCCTAAGCACTTGTTTGAAATATAATCCATAAATATATTTACAATAAATAACAATAAATAAGTCCCAAGTAACTTAAATCACTTTTGAAATAATATCACCTCTCATAGGTCAGATTAATTTGTTCAAAACTCCAATGTTCCCTCCTGCCCCATTTAAGCTGTGGCTTTAGTCAGCTGTTTTGATTACACTAAAGCATGATGTGTATGAGACTTAATGACATAAAAGAAAAGTGCTATTTAATTAAGAAAATTGACATACTGAAAATAAAGGTATGGCAGATGTTATAATATAGTTCTGTCTATTATGACAAATCACCAATTCTGTCATAAGTCATGCTACCATCTGAAATAATTTGCAGCTAATGCAAGTCATGTATTGATGTATATAAAAATTAAACATTGTTAATCCTTGCTTGTTAAATATCTTTGGCTACTTCTCTATAATGTTTAGTGATTTACTTACAAAAGACAAACTAAGTTGTCTTAAGTAATGCCTTAAGCTGCCTAACAAAACAAAACAGGGGATTCCCCCTCCACACAACCCCCCAAAAATCTGCTTCTACTTGCTGACAAGATCTTCCAGACCGTCCCCACAATAACCGGCTGGCTGCAGAGCATGAAATTCATGAGCTCTGCAGAGACCTCCACTAAGGATGCACCTCTTTATTAAAACTGACACACGAAACAGTGCTTGCAAGCAGTAGAATTCATGATGCTCTCTCAAGAGGTGCAGCAGGAGTAAGGAAAAAATATTCCATTTTATTATCTAAATTCTAACAGCTCCTACCTCTGAAGGGGAAAGCTTCTGCATTCACTCATATCAAGATGATGTATTTGAAGATGGTGACGTCTATGACAATAGAACCCATACAGGCAAAAGAGGCAAAGCGAAACACTCCAGCACTGCCTAACACAAGATCTAAACCACACTCTGGCTACACCACCATAACCCAGGCCATGCTAGTCCTACAGTTCAACCGTACACAGAGTCTGAAAGATTTTCAGAGGCTTCAGAATAGTCCAATAAATACCTCCAATGCAGAGAAATGCCATTTTAAAAGCCACATTTTACTAAGGTTTACAATAAGATGTATAGCTTTTTGAACCTATACAGAAGACAAATGACATACAGATCCTTTTAAGTAGATACATAGCCCAACACTAGCATGTTTTATTCTAACACACATATAAAGACAGTAATTGCGCCCCGTCATTGACTCTCATGTCTTTTAAACTTTCTTGATGGGCGTAATGATTGATTGATGAATTTTTGCTTAGGTTGAGACTCTGAAAAGCAAAGAGGTCCATTTGCAACAGTTTTCTTCAAGAGTAGAACCCTATAACGTGCCTACCAGAAAAAGCGTCACAGGTTTAGGGTTCTACTTTGCCCCATGTAGTTTTTAAAAAAAAAAAATTCAATTCTCAAAATACCTGTCAAAATCCAAATATCAAAAAGCATGAGTTTTGTAGCAAATTCTGCAATGTAACCCTCTTTCACCACATTTGATTGGTCTCACAGCCCTGCTACTGGTGACAGGAAAGAACTTTTCTGCTTGCAAAACAGATATTTTTGCAGCCCTTAGACATCCTCTGAGGAATTTCCTCAGGCTTCAGTTTTTTCTCATTAGATAATAGATGAGGGCATCTTCACAATTAATGTTCAGGCTAACAAAATAAAATTCATTACATCATTCAGTGATAATACAGCTATTCAACTGTGATGGCACACTAATTGCCCTGTTAAACAAGCCACAGAGTGGAAATTCACACTAATTAAGGATTTTTTCAAAGCCACACTAATATCCAGAAAAGATGGACTCCACCAGCACTCAGAAAACAAAATGGAAACCAGATCATCTCCTTTTTCCTATCAGATGTTCTGTTTATCAAGAGCTATAGATTAAGTTTACAGAGATATAAAAAAGATGAAGAGTGCTTGGCATCATACCTGCTGGAGAGTCTCACATGCGTTGTTATACAAAAGCAGGATCAAGGCCAACAACAAATTGTGGGGCTTTTAACTTTGACTTGTGGATCTGAAATCTGCCTTTTTCAACAGATTTACTTTTAGCATATGAACAGTATCACAGTGTGTATCACTTACCCAGTGCATGACTGGAAAGACATTCCAGCCAGCTACTCCAGCATAAGGACTGCACAGCACGGCTCAAGTTATCACTGTGCTTTCCATCTAGGGACACACTGTTCATTTGCCACTAACTCTGCCATGTTTTCCAAGCCTGGGGTGAAACTTTCCAATCTAAATGACAGTTTAGTCAATGTACATTTTGAAAAGCAAAAATTGTGTAAATATATACATTTAACATAGATTTGTACAGCTATTTTATTGGTGTGGAAAAATGATCACCTATTCAAAGAGCCTATAAAGAGACAGAGGGAAGAAAACTAAAATTGAGTGGGCAGAAATACTCAGAAATGGAGGAACCTGTGCAACCACGAGGCTATAAAGGTTATCTATTCATCATTTTTAAGAGCAGTCTAAAATACTGCCCATTTTTATTACACTAAGTAGGAGTATTCTAAATAGATTATTGTAAGAAAAAGAAAAGCAGCTCTGCCTTTAATAGCTTTTAACAGCTAATTACTCTGTATTAGATCATCACAATCATGTTGTCTTCTATATTGTAGAATTACTTCCTCCAACAGTAGAATATGGTAGCTAGCACATATTCGGAAACATTATTCCACACTTAACGCTATCAACCAACATTTAAGAAATTATAGAACAAAAGACTTTAGAAGCCACTTAAAATCTTCATAATTATGTGATATGAGATAATTAAGTAATTAACATTAATAATGTCTGAAAAGCATTGTGAAAATTCATTATAAAGGTAAGCGTAACTGACAGAATGCATGCAGTGTCTTTGACAATTAGACCCTTATTTGTCTTTATAAATACAAAGTCTTCTCTTTGATGTGGCCCACAGAGAATAATTTTCTGAGAATTATCTTCCTGCAAGAAGAGCCCAAAAGATGACACCTGGAAACCTTGATGCATACATGTTTCATGCAATCAAAATAAGTGCAATATGATTTGTGTGGAAATACCTAAAAATAAGAAACATAAATGTAAAAATACATTAAAATATAGTTGAACAAAATTAATTAAAAAAGAGAAAAGCTGAGATAAAGCCTAATGAAGAGTTAGAAGTTCCCAATAAACAAAAACATCAAACCTGAAACTCTGCCCAAAAAAAATACCTTTTGGAGCACAGCCAGAAGCGAAGACAGAAGGCCTGTAACCAGCAAATGGATTGTAAACAACAATAACAGTCATACTGCTTACAGGAGTACAATTCCATGGTAAAATACATACAGGTGAAGGGAAGTGTAACTGTGAATCACAGCTACTAGCAAACTTTTAAAATACCTGGTTTCCTGATCTATCAGAAACTTGAGTTTAAACATGTTCCACATCCAGTTTTATTGCATTCTGAATATACCCCCCCAGACCACAAAAGCAGTTTCACTGAACTCAAGTAATCTAGACATCAACTGCCCACCTCAGAACAAATATCTGAGGTGCTAAAGAATTTCTGTGTGTGCATTGATTATGTGTGGGTTTGAGATTTTTATTGAATTTATTTTCATGCTTTTTAGTTTCAAGTTTATTTCTCTGTACTCTTATGAGATATTGATTGATTTTGATGTCATTTAGAGACTATAGACTCAATGTCTAGGAACAGACAGCTAAATATCACATTAGCTATTACTTCTTTTATGAAGGATAAGTTCTTAAGAAAACGATTGCTTAACTAATCATGAAAATAAGCTTTCATCGCACTCAATTCTATTACAGAATTAGTTTTAACTTAATTTTAGAAAAATATCTTTATATAAGACGTCCTTAACTTTAAAGAAAACATAATTTTACTATAACTACTCTAAATACTAGCCAGAAGCAACCCCCAGAATCAGCGTTCCTAAGTGAAAGAAGCTGAGGTTGTATGCGCATGTGTATCTCCACATGATTGGGATTCGATGCTCAGTTGCAAACCGGCTTGCTTTCTATGGCTGGTACACAGTTTGCTATTTCACATATTTAAAAACAGAAAAGCCAAAATACTATAATAGAAGTGCTTTGATGCTAGACAACCAGGTTACCTGTAAACAAAAAAGGAGCTTGACTACAGTGGCCTGACAACACCTAAGGCAGCAGCTGCATAAGTCAGCAGCGGGAGAAAACCAAAAACGAGCAAAGTATGTGAAGGACACATACTGAGGTAAGGAGATAAATCTTTTGCTATGTGTTAGACAAGTTATCTACAGTTAAGCCATTTCTTTTCTTGCTTCCTACACAGAGACTATGACATTTAAGGAATACTAACCATTACTAAACAATACAGAAGGCTTTCAAAAGCATTTTCAGCATTAAGAAATAAAAAACTAAGAGGGAACAGAAATACAGAACTGTTAAAATTGGAAAATTACCGTGAACAGAAGGTAAGATGCTTTCAAAGAAAACTATCCTAGCAGTTTCTATTTTAATAGTATTTAAAAATACATTATATACCCATTACCATTGTCACTGGGCACATCAAACAAGAAATGTTTCAGAACTTCTCACAGCAATGGCCATATCTCAAGATAAAATATTTGCACTACCAATGAAAAAGACACTTTTTAAAAGGAACATATGAAGGTTATTTCATTCCCCCCACCTTTTTCTTAAGCCAGAGCAATTTACCATTCTTACTTCTTTACCAGGTTTTCCACCATTGACAAGAATTGTTTTCAGAGGAACAGCTAATTTTATTTAGCTGAAGCAAACTCCTAGTACTAGTGACATACATGGCAAAACCCTAACTGATTTTGGCGAGATCAGAGATAAATGGCAAGCTTTCCTATTTTGGCCTGCCTATTATTTCCAGACTCTTTCCCTCAACTTTAGAATTTTGTGTGAGTTTGCAACGGTGCTACAGACAGTGCCAACACTGCCTCCTCGGTACCACATTTTATGCAGAAAATACTTGAAAAATGCTATTATAAATATGCCCAAGAACTATTCTTAGAAAAGGGGACTGCAATAGACAAGTTCTCCTTCTTCAAGATTACTAAACTCAGTTATCATTTCATCTTAGAGTAAAACGCAATGAAAATTTATCAAGCAAATTCCTTTAGAAGAATGTTTATACAAGCAATGAAATTCATATCTTCAGGATGGTTCTGGTTCCTGGCGAAACAATTAGTAATGCAAATAGTGAAATAAATATCTAGTTTTATCATAAAAAAAACTTGGTGGGGAGGGTGTAGAAATTCAGCTTTCTGGTTTCTTCAAAGCAGTGTCCAATCTACAAAAACATCTGCAATGGACAGAAACAAGAATGCAAACAAGCTTTAACTTTCTAGTCACTGCAACTCTTCGCTATGGACATGACATAGACAGTGTTGTTAGTACTCCATCATCTGAGATTCTCAGAGCCTAATTATTACAACCAGAAAGCATTAACATAGTTAAATGCATCTGACAACATAAACCGCCCAGCTTCTACAAAGACTAAAGAAATTAATATTACTGGGAAAAACAGTTTACCCCCTAGAACTTTCCTGTGACTCCCAATGCACTTTCAGTAAGGCTCTTCCCAGGAGCCAGCATCCAGCTTTCACACAGGTCACCGAGTAAGCAGCATTAACATTAATTGCTGTATTTTATAGTTGTGTTAGAGTTGCATGTGATCTTATCACCTACAAAAAGATATACAACTTATAAAACGCATAAGGCTGAAGGTAGCGTAGGAGCTAGGTTTAAAAATGAAAAGGTAAGGAGAAATGTAAAGAGCTCATACTGGATTAACAACAAAAATACCCTTACAAAATTTATATCCTACAAGGTACCCAGGTTGGTATTACAAAGATAAGGTTCTCTATGACACCCTAATTTGAGTAATAATTATCATAAAAAATACATTAAATGGTGGGAATAAAGAGTATTTCCAGTATGTTTTTTAGAAGTATGTGGCCTAATCATTAGAAGACAGATTTGGGAAGGTATTCTGCCAGTCTTATATATTCACACTTTATATAAGATTTGATGGTGATTCATTTCTGAAATCATAATGCATGCATTATGATTTTCTCCTTCAAGGAGGGAAATCTTCAGGAAGGGTAGATCAGATAACAGCGTAGGCAAGAGGAACAAGCAGAGCATCTATTGTGTAAAACTAGTGTGTACCAAAATAGTCTGAGTCTTTATGGCACAATGCAACACCATTCAGCACAACTGATCTCAAAACCTCCACCAGCAGCACAGCCATATTAATGTGATGCTCTACCCCTACTTATCCCTGCTGAGATTGTTAACATGACTATGTCACTTGTGAAACCAATCTGAGAGGTGTCAATGGAAACACCTCATCTTTATGAAGCACCATCTTGCATCCTGCAACAGATTACAGAATGAAATTGAGTTCTTCAGTAGCACACTTGACATAATCATTAAGTACTTGATGTTTAATATACCTGGAGTTTTATCTAGTATCTATGCTGTCTTCTATAAAACAGAGCCTTGTTTGTAGTTTTCTAGACTTTTAGACAAGGCAAGCATATACCATGCATCAATGCAGGTATGGGACATACACTGATCCTTTGAAAGGGAGCAGAAAAATAATACTTTTATCTACTCTATATGACATCCACACAGAATGAACACAGACATTTTGCTTTGACATTACCAAATCTTCTTTTTTCCCCCACCCATTTACTCTATTAAACAAATATCCAGATCTTACTCATACATGTGCCTCATCTAAGGAACACACCTCATTTTAATTCTAATCTGTTGCAATATTAAGAGAGACTGCAACCCACAAATATCTAACAGAGGTGGCACAGTTGCATAAAATTATTGCCATAGTCCTTGATCTGGTAAAAATGAAGTGCATGCAAAAGCAAGAAGGGAGAACACTGAACCAATGAGACGATTAGTACTAAGCTTTTAGTTATGGTTTTGGTCACATCTCGCAAACAAAGATGATGGAGGCATTTACAGATCTCAATGCTCAGTGCTGTTTAACATTTGACAGTGATGTACTAAAATTAAAGAGGTAAGTGGCATGAATATTGCCTTTAAGAAGGGGTTAAGTAAGGAAAACTTGAATCACACAGATAAAAGTTACCTTAAAAAATTGCCTTTTGATTTTTATACTAGCTTCCAAGCTCCTTCAAGTCCTTCACTACTGACTCAAATTCTCTGTGTTCCCACTGTCCAACAGGCATTCACGTTAGAAGTGTACATTTGTACTAAATATCTCAGAATATGCGAGAAGAAAAAAAATGTCTGTTCAAGTTCCAAGCGCAGCAGTTTGTGGGAATTTATTTTTTTTCATCTGTAATTAAGGACATTAATTGTTCTCCCAAAAAAAAAAAAACAAAACAGCTACCAATATCAATGAACTAACATGAACTATAGTAGCAGAAATATCTGAACTGAACAGCTTTATGTGCTCACTGCAATGAAGAGGAGAAGCAGACAAGCGTATTAGCAATGGTGCAAAGTACCCTACTTCTATTACTTTATACTCAAAGTTCTTCAGATCAGGAGAAGCCTGAAAACTCAACACCCCAACTACCAGACAGAAGATTACGAAATACCGGTAGTTTGCTTCAGTCCTCCCTGCAGGATCTACATGCTGCCAAGATGCGAACTTGAACCCTATCCAGAGAAGACTAATTTGTTTTTGTGTATTGAGAAAACACAAGCAAGAATTGGCTAGCTTAGAAGACATCTCCCAAGGATATATTTATTTTATGCTAAGGACACAACAAGAAGATGTTTTCATGTTGGTCCCATACATACTCAAAGCAGACAGACCTGAGGCAGGTCCCATGCACAATTCACACAGCTGTGTCAGTGTAAAATTGTACCTGAGCTAAAAAGTGTGGCCAAAATGAAGCGTACTGACATGTCCAGAATTCTTGCATGGCTTAAGCTACAGCACAAAAAATGCAATGCAGCTGAACCCTCTGCAGAGCTACATGCAAGTAACTACTCCACTTAAAGGTTGTACATCCCTTTTTCAAAACAGCTTCCACACACAATGAAGCATTAAGTTAAATAATCTCCCTTTGCTGGACACTTTCCTCATTAACTAAGAAATTAAAGAAACGAGGGGAGAAAAGTATTGAGGACTTCCTAAAGGTGTTGCCAATTGCACCCATCCTGTAAGAGCCCTAGACAAAAAAGGTTTTTTTTTTTTTTTTTTTTTATACTGTGTTTTGTAATATTGCACCGTACTTGAATTTCTGGAGGTATCCTCCATCCTCAGGATGGGAGGAGGAGGTGTAAGCAATGATCCACAGCCCAAGCCCAGCCCAAATCACTCTGGAGCAGCTCCATACATCCAGCTGCATTTCTCAAAGGAGATTATTTCTACACAATAAAAAACAAACAAACACACAAAAAAAAAAAAAAAACACAAAGAGACCAAATAAAACCCACGCACAACTCACAAACACAACTGGCTAACCACACCGTTCTGCCATTTTCAGCATGCATCCACGGAACACTCCTCTGCCACTTGGCTCTTTCCCAGTTGCTATAAAACCCAGTAATGCAGAACTGCGACTTAACCCCATTAAAAAAAAGCAACTGCACTTGCACATATTCACATTCAATCCAATACCATTAACACCTGGGGATTATTATACAGGAAACCCATGGGAACACAGCTATTTTTGTTTTAAGAAGTATATTCTATTTTGTTTAGCAGGGTTCCCATTTAAGAATTCTTGCTTGTTTAATAAATCTTTCCTTAGTGGAGCAGTCTCACATCAGTACCAGATTTAAAATATTTTAAGTGAACTTGTAAATCACTATTTTGTAGCTGGCTTGTACAGCAGGCATTTCGGATGAGACCAAAGCAGACTAAAAGCAACCAGACTGATGTTTTGTAACTGAGGTCATTCACATGATCCATGATACTGACATTAGGCTTGCACCTGAGGAAACTCTACCCACCCAGAGGAAACCACACAAGCCAAGTTTTCTCTTAAACTCATTTGGTATCATTTCAATATGTTTATGTAAGCGTACACACACAGACACAAAATAGCAAGTGTAGATCACAACTGTAAAACACACTATTTGGGGTATACTGCAGATTGTGTAGTCCTTGTTACTAGAGAAACAGTAACAAAAGACGGGACTGAGGGCAGGGGGGAAGTGCATTTATCCTGTACAGCATCCAAATTCATAATGACAGCATGGACTTGGCTTCTTTTTCCTAATTCTGATCTATTCACATTGGGGATAAAGAACTTACAAGGATTTAGAAGTTATATCTACAAGTCAGTCAATAAAAGTCCACAAAAGAAATCATAGCAAGTAATTTTATGTTGAATTTCATCTCTGTTTATGATGTTCCCTTGTGAGACATAATTTCAAGTGTCCTTTTAGTGAAACAGACCTCAGTCCAGAGCCCATGCTTACTGCTTGCTGTGAGTTACAGCTGAGTAAACAGACAAAATTGTAACAGCTCACTTAAAATAACCAACTTCACTCCATTGTGGTTGCAAACTTTCAGTATGGAACAAAAAGTGTACGTTCGAGCTTCAGAGGATGTAAATGCTTATGTAAAGCAAGATTTTCAACTACAGGAGTCTATTTATTATGAGACAGTGAAGTATCTTCAGTACTATTCAAAATATGAACCATGCCACTAGTTTTAACTGAATATCGAAGAATAACAAAAACCAGTAACGTACCGTATGTCCTGGCCCTATAAACACCACATTGACCTTAAAACCATATTTCAAGTGAAAATTATTCTCTCTCAATGTTTGCTTAAAATTAGTTATTTCTACAAATATTCCTTTGTTCTCATTCCCTGTAACACTCAAATTGTAAACACAAGTGGGGCGTGACTCTTCCATAAGCAATTTTATTCACGTATTTGCAAAACTGACTGCAGTAATTTTGTTTTGACTGTTTGCATACTTTACGGCGAGACATGCTGAAATGTTGATTAAGGAAGGCTCTAATGAATTAGCAAGATTCAGGAATGATTTGGAAAAGCTATTTCAAAAAAATAACTGACACAAAAATTTATTGATGCATTTAGTACTATTTTAAGCCCCTTCAAAAAGGCCAACTTTTAAGAAATATTTTATTTTTTTAAACACCTTGAGAAAAATGTCTTTGCAAAACACCATAACTGGTTTCTGTTATCAAGGTAGGAACTCAGGTCCCGCTTTTCATCAGTACTTGGACAAAAATCAAATGCATGTTGTCTCTACACATCTACCAAACCACTGCGAATCTGTGCAGTTTATTATCTTGACTGTTTATTCATTAATTCCTTGTATTGTGGCAACAGGCTGACACATCGGTAGCAACAGCAGTTCAGAAAGCCCTTAGGAGTAGCTAATAACTAACCATAGGGGCCTGGCAAACCTCAGACAAAGCATTTTCTAAATATACTCAGTACACTAATCTGGAGAGAATTACTAAAACACAAGAAATTTCCTCTAACAACAATTAATGCTCACCAGTGGCTAATAATACAGCTATGACCTATTAAAAAAGAAAAAACAACATAAAAATCAAGGAATCATCTAAAATCAAAAGTTTTACCTTCTCCATTTTCTTCTACTGACAAAATTATGAAAAAGCAAGGCATTCAAACTGATATAATACACCAAACACAATGAAGATGCACAAGATTCTATGTTTTATTACTGTGATTTCCTCATGCAGCAATGGGAGGATGACTTGGAAAAAGCAAGCTCTTTGACCTACTATGGATTCGTGCTCAGAGGAAACTCATTCAGTCTAAGACTGAATTCATGCGATAGTGAACTTGTACCTTTGTTTTACCAAAGCCGTATTACATACTTGTTCCTGCCTTTTGCAAAAGATTTTCTCCATCTCTTTCTTCCTCCCTTGAAAGAGCTTCCTCCCTTTTGTTCAGGCTGCGTTTCCACTTTCTATGTTAAACACTTTCAAAATAACTTTGAATATGCAAGCAGTTAAAGTTGTTGAAAACTGGAGCTAGGACTAAAACGTAAGTCAAACAAATTTGTTTAAGCCCAGTGGGCTTATGAAAATCTTTCCTTTGGCTTTCCACAGCTCCATCTGCATGCAGATCTCTGTAGACTCAAATACAGATTTAAACTTGACATTATCTAATGTATCTTGGGAAAATTCCTGCACAGCAAATTGAATTTTTTAAAAATGGGTACTGCATTCAATAAGGAAGTAATACATTATATTTACTTGAATTGCAGCAGAGTAGCATTAAGGATAATAAACTCATTTTGAATTTATGTTCTTTAGCCTACATTTGAATACATATTTTAAATTTACATGCTACAGTGTTGGTTTGTGGGTTTTTTTTCTAATTTCTAATTCATATGCATAAACAAACAACTCCAGTATATATAGCAAGTGAAGGCAAAACAGGAAAAAACATCCATATGCATACTGCACACAACCTGTGTCTTGTTAAATTTTCATAGAGGTCATTGCTTTCATTGAAAATAATAAAATCAAGCCTAGTTAAAAATGAGTGCATACGACTTCTACTTAGAATTTAGTTTCAATCCAGTTGCTTGCCACTTTAATTTAGCCCTTGTTCCCACTTTGTGATATGCAAATATTTCTCATCTGAGCCCCCACGGCCAATCCAGAGTTTGAAAATAATCAAACAGAACAGTGTGCAATTTAAGGTCCTGACAACAAGTACAGAAATGCTGTTTTATGCTTGAGGGAACCGTGCACAGACCATCTGCTGCCTTTGTGATTCCCTTGATGCCTGTCAAAGTGAGTATGTATGAAAAGGCAGAGAATGGAAACAGAGGTATTACCATGTAGTTTGGTACAAGAACCTGAGAAACCCCAGCGCCTCTGCTAGACATCATTTTGATAATCGGATTTGTGTCAAATATCGTAAGCTCACCTACTGGTACATGGTCCCTTTGGGAATAACCCCACTGTGTATTTTTTATTGTTACAGTAGCATTATGTATTACATGCAGGGCGATTTAGGCTAATATGATCAAATAGCACTGAATCATGGAAAGCAATAGAAATTAGTGAAAAAAATATAGTAACTGGAAAAACAGTAGGTTGGGGTTTGATTTTTTTTTTTAACATTTTAAGAAGGTCTATGTAAAATGAGCTTAATCTGTTTTATAGCCTTACACCTTACCCTTTCCCTTCTCTCCCTCAAGGAAAAAAAGTGACACTGTCTACAGAATCCAAGAACTATTATCAAACTGCCTCAGAGATCTCCCATCTTTCATCTGAGAGAAACAGATAAGTGAAATTTAAATCACAGCATAAAAGAAGAAAATAAAATTCCTTTGGGATTATATTTCACATGAAAGATAAAAATAATAAACAGTCAGATTCCCTTAAAGCATCCACTTTTCAACACATTGTATTATTACTTCTACATGAAACGTAGTTGAGCCCAACATGTTCTACTGATACCTAAACTTTCTGTTTATAAGAAAGATGCCGATAGTCCACTATGCACACACGCTACAATAAGGATTTTAAAGACTTCATGCTATTTCTTCACTTTCATCAATTTTATTGTAAATGTCACTAAAATTGATCATCCAGAATGAAAAAAAAATCTTTTCAGAACTATTGCAAATATTATTTTCTTGAACTAAAAAAAACAGGTCTTTAAATACAGCAGTATTGGAAATTTTTCTTGAACCTTCTAGCAGCTATAAACCTTAGGTAAATAATACACTTCCGTTAGAGAGAAAACGGACAGCAGTACCAGACAAACCTAGCATTGAACTGCCAATCCCACATGTGACAGACTGCAGTATTGCAGTGTTGTCAACTCCCCATCTTATAACAGTCTATGTTTTCCTTTGCATCAAAACCAAACCTTTTCCACAGCCTCAACACATTCATTGCTTATGGCCAGCCTGTTGTGAATCAATGTAAACAGAGATTCTTTTTTTTTTTTTTTTTAAGAGCTTCTTACTTATCACAGCAATTCTGATTAGCACAGAAATTTCATTACACATTACTGAATTTTGTCCCATCTTACATTCTGGTTGTCGAGGGAATCCAGTTCTTCCAACACAATCATGCAGTCCTCCATGCTGACAAAGTCTCCTAATTTTGTATCATAACATTTCACTCACATTAGAGAAAAGTCTCAAGACAAACCTTGAGGATCTGCATTAACAGACTGATGCATCCCTTCTCAGTACAGCTTCTTGCTCCCTCCTTTGAGTAGTTCCTTGTCCAGTTCAGCCACCACCATTTTAACACCTTAATGAGCATAGTTTTACACAGAGCTATTTATGAAGGTCAGATAACCAGATTTCCTACATCTAAAACAAAAAAAATATTTTATCAAATAAAAAGGCAAGACACATCTGGCACTTTGGAAAAAACACTTCTCATCCATTTGCTATTTGCTGCCCAATCTGTCAATACTTTTTCCATCAAAATGTGCTACAAAGTCATCCATCCTCTTAAGGTCAGACTAATCGTTTCCCTACCACCCCCCTCCCCCTGCCTTTTTTTTTCTTTTACATACCATTATTCTCCTCTTAAAATGTAGTCACGATGTTTCCCAACAGATTTTAGAAATATCTAAAGGTTTGATGAATAAACAGCAGCAGAGGTAGACGTAAACATTTCTTACAAATATATTTAATTCCCTGTTTCAGGCAGAACCCTTGTTTGGTTACTTCAGTTTCTCTTTACTTCAGCTAACCTCCTACATATTTATGGAGACTCACACACACCCTTCCCTTCCCTCTTTTCCCTCCATACACACATGCATACTTCTGCACACACCAGATATGAAATTAAGATGTCCTAGAGTAAAACAGCCCCTTGCAGTCCTAATTTGTCCCCTTCCAAGTAAAAATATTATTATACACGAGAATACTAAAGTGTTTTTGACATTCAGTGTCCTGATATCCAAGAAACCTCACTGCTACAGGAAAAGCATTCTCTTTCTAGTAGTAGAATGAAATAACATAATTCTCTGAACTTACAGCTTGAAAAAACATTCTGTGCTCCTTGACTACTTCACAACTTGAAAAAGTATCCTGTACTCCATGTGCAGTGGGGAATCCGAATACCTCTTTTTTTGATATACGTTGTGACAACCAACATGATTTTGAATTCCAGTATTTGAAGTTTTGTCCTATTTTACAAAGGCCATCCTAAACCAGTAGTCTGAAACACTTTTCAGAGACTGAGTACATCTAATTTATTCTTCTGGCAAGGTTTTTTTTAATAAGAACTTTTGAACCACATTTAATCTTCTTGTTACACTTGCATGAGAACTAAACCATCACAGCTCTGACCATTTGAGTCTGCTGCACAACACTGGCTTTCCATCAGAAGTAAATCATAGTTGACATGTTAACAGAAATAACTCTGCTTACTCACATGCATTTTAGAGACTGATGCTTGTTATTCCTTTTTGTCTTTTTAAACAAGTCATGCAACTTTCATGAGCAAGCTACTCCAGCCTGCAAAGTCACACCAAGGAAAATATTGCAAAATAAGGGACATACTACAATTAAACATTAAGAAGCATCTGCCTTTAAAAAAGTGAAAAAAACCTATGAGAAAGGATACGCAGGAGTCGGGGAAAAAGTAAACTCTTGGAGCAAAATCTAGTTGCTTAAATTATTAATTTTGTTTGAATATAAAAAGGAAAAAAAATATTTCTGTGGTCCCAATTTTTAAATATTCATCCAATTATTTATCCAAACATGCAAAAAAAAAAACCCCAAAGTACTGCACTTCAAATTCTTTCAGCTTACTCCTTTATCCCTGAAGATACCTTCCTGAAATAAGATTCTGAAATAAAATTTCTTAGTTCCTATTGACAACTCTCATTTCTTCACCCTAAGCAATGAAGAAAAAAAAATCTGTGAAACAGAATGTATTACCAGATCTAGATTATTATTTTGAATCTATTGGAAGAACTAATAGTAAAGTTGAAATTATTCTGTAACAAAAAGTAGAATTTCTTACTGGACATTAAGGTATATAGAGCAGTTTTATCTTAATAGATAAATCTTTATGGGCCTGGAATCTACAATGTTTTTAAATACATTCCTTCAGAGCGTAAATTCTAAAATTGACAAACATGGCTTGGGCAAAACACTATATGCCAAGTACATCAGTTTTAACAAGAGGTAAGCATAATGATTTGAAAAATAATAGGACAACCTTGAAAACATAAGAGAAGCCCATACAACCTTAAGTTGTTTCCTTAAAGGAAAATAGCAGAACTGCAAATTGCCACTAGTACAAGAGAAACTTCCTGTCCTTGGGCTTCCAATTCTAAAAGTGCAAATAAAGAGATAAATACCAGCATCCCTAAAGTTGCATTTACTTCTTCATCCAAAGATAAAAAGAAATTAAAAGTCAAGAAAGAAGTTTTGAACTGACAGTGAAAGCAAGAGACTATGAACAGTGGGAAAGTGCTAATTCAGTTTAATTTTTTCAGCAGTTCTGAAGCATTGCTACATTATCCTCTGATTCCAAAGCAAACATGGAAGGGAGCCTTAAAGGAGCTAGAAAGACCTGCTGTTAGGATATGACCTAAAACTTCAGTCAGACTTCTGTTAAGCAATGAGGACATGCAAACCCCTGTAACACCTGCAGTACAGGGTCAGAACAGAAATCTTGGTAGTTGGGGTATATTTTCCATATGTCTTTATGACAGGTATCACATCTTGGAACAATTTCTGTTCTGGTCAATGCACACATAGGCAAAAAAGATGCCAAAACACAATGGATCAAGATACCATAAAGAATTAAATGACTTGGGGATATTTATCTCACTGCCTGTTTCTTATGTTATTTCAGATCGTCCCACTGCCCTGTGCAAATGCTGCGGATCACAAGAACTTTTTCTTTTGGACTAAATACTCAACTCCATAGTATCCATCTACATGTACATTTTAAACCTGCCCTTATAGCCTGTTTTCTCTGATTCCCAGCTCATACAGCCAGACTTTCCCAAGCTAATATGATCTAGTAAAATAGATATAGCTTATACCTTTATCTGTGTACATCCAGGAACCAGCTTTGCAGGAAAGGATCCAGATGGACACCAAGTTGACCATGACTTGCAAAGTCATAGGAAAGGCACAAGACAAGCTGGAACGTGGACAAATCTGACTAGATACTTTTTTTTTTTTTTCATTTTTAAACACGATGAGAAATATTAACTACAGGCTGCCCAGAGAGGTTTTGGAAGGTGTTCAAGACTCAATTGGACAAGGGTCTGAGCAACCTGATCTCACTGGACCTGCTCCAAGCAGGAGGCTGGACCAGGGCTCTATAGGTCTCTTCCAACCTCAGTTATGCCAATGCTATCAGCATTTTATGACCTTGGAGATAGCATTCTACATAGAATTTCTTCTAGTTTTATTCGCTGCCATCCTGAAAGGAGACACAGGACAAGTTTGAGCTTACATTCCATTGTCCATTCTTTGAGCAGCTGTAAAGCCTTTCTAAAAGATTAGGACTGCTATTACTTTTTTTTATGCTGTTTGATCTTCCTAGATCTTTGGCTTTCAGTATTGGTTTCCACAGTGACTATAGCTGGGCTAGAAAATAATGATAAAAGTCATAGCACCGGCTTTTTAAACAACTTGCCCACCTCAAACCTCCTTTTTACAGAAGTTAACCTAGTAATCTTCCTCTATTATTATTTTTCAGGGTTTGGTTTTTTTTTTTTTTTAATGAACAATCTCTGTACATCCCTAGCAGTTCATATACTTTTTCACCAGTGTGCTGAATTCTCTTCACAATTGTAGTTTCCATTTGTTCACATTTGTTCTCAGATTCTTGCCTTTCTGCTTAAGTGGTAGTCTGAAAAAAGAATTACCTTAAAGTAGACGTTGTTCTTTAGCAGTCACAATAATAGAAGAGAGGTTTTGAATAACAAATAAACATCATAAATACAATAAAACAGGCTTCCAACCATTTTCAGTTGCAGTTTAGCAAAGATGGGAAAAACTGTGCTTTAGCAGGCAAAGCTATATATTAAATGAAAACCATGAAGAACTGACACCTTGCATAAGGTTCAGAGTTTTGTTTACTGTTATAAAAGATCAGCTGAAGATTTTTCCTGCTGATTTGCCAGCTCTGCAATTCTCTATTTTTAATGCAGATGAGTCACCACAAAACCTGAAGCCAGTTTTCTTCACCTTCTCCTTTCCAAAGTGGTAAGCATTTCAAATTATGCTATAAAACAAAGAATACTGTATGTACTAACACCTGCCTGTCCCCATTTAGTATGTCAATATATGAAAATGGGACAGCATTTTAAGAAGTGTTCTCCGGTGCACAAATTTTAAGGAAAAGGCTAATTTTTACTAAAATTACCTTTCCCACAAATCACATTTTTACCTAATTAAAGAATAAAATGCAAAGAGAAGAGTGCAGTTCCCTCAAACTAGACAGAGATCTGCCTGACAAGAAAGTCGCATTAGCAATCTTAGAGAAAAAAAAAAAAAGGAACTTTTACCTAAACAGAATATTCATATCCTCCTCTGTATGATGACTAACTAATTTTTAGAGATTACACTTTATTGCTGTGTGGAAACTTCTTCACTTCTATTTCTGGCTAAAATTATTTTTTTCTTTTGAAGTATGTTTGATGTCACAGAGCTATTTGATTAGGTTAAAAATAGGAGTAGGCCTTGTTTGCTATCCTCTCCATAAATTTGTTCAACTTCTTCCTTTGAAAGAAAACACCATTCCACAAAATCCTTTGTCCTTAGTCCCACACCTCAGCTTTCCTTCAAGTCCTTTCCAGCTCCATTCTCTCGTGCCACAACTACCTGCTCCCAGCTCACCTCACATCTCTCTGTAAGAAACTATCACTTTTCTGATTCCCAAATAACTGTCGATCTTTCACCACCTGCTCCTACATAGCTTTCACCACTAAATCTTTCTTACTTGGTTTATGTTACTTATTTCACCCTCACCTTTTTCTACCACATTGTCAGGCTTGTACACTTGCTAGGTGCATGCATGGGGGCACTTATACATAAGACGTGGTGACAGGAAATATCCCTGAGTGATGTCTCAGCACCTCCAGAAAACCCACTTTTGAAGAGTAACTGAAGAGTACCTAAATTATTCTATCAGAGAAATGTGAATGAATACATCAGAGTTACATTATAATTTCCAAAAATGTATGCGATGGATTTGATTACTTTTCCACCTTGCCTTTCTCCAAAGGGTGATCTCTGGATCAAGGACTGAACCTTCTTCTGTGTTCAGAAGTGAGCCTATTATAAGGACATTCAGTCATAACCATTTCAGTTTGGCATTTAATTTAAAAAAAAAAGTGTAAAGTTTTTCACATCACCAATGCACGTGATTACAGATACGCAGCAAAAACATATTGTGGATGGGCAACAACATCAAATTTGTAAGCAGTTTCAGGAAGTTCCTTGTGACACACAAATCTAGTTCTGCATCCTGCCATGTAATTGACACTACACAGAGGTCATCAAAAAAACACAATGAAATTTGAACCAAACTCTTAGATGCCATTTCCCAGTAGCCAAGAATAAAAGTTTGGGCAGTACATGAGTGAAGCTGGATGATTTCTATGTGCCAAGACAATCGCAATAAAAAAAAAAATCATCTCTCATTGCTTTTCTCTATTGTACAAAAAAAGACACTATTACAAATTTCAACTGGCTTTCTCTGCCTTCAAATCCACTGCAGAATCTTTCCAAGTACAAGGAATTGTAATTGATGTTAGAATTGTCAAGTACTACCTTTAAACAAGGTTTCCCCAAGTATTAAAAGTTTCTTCTTCAGATTAATAATGTCTAATTATTAAATTAATTTGGACACATGGAAAAGCACAGCCATTCTGTTGCAGTGGACATGCCTCGTTTCAGTGCAACAGTGACAAGTGAATTACTCTGACTGGTAAAGGTTATTTTGAGAGTCAAAAAGTAGGACAATTTGCTACAGAACTACAAACTTATTTTGTATGCTTGCTGTAAGCCACTGCCCAAAGTGAAAAATTCAGTAACATGGTATGGTTCCCCTGCAATTGTGAGTCCTTCTGTGCAGATAGGCAAACAAGCTTTGAGAGAGGATTAACAGCATATGGTAAGGACTTCTAAAATATTAGTGCATCTTTTTCTTTACTTGGCAAGCTACAGTTGGTTTTGAAATCTACTTCAAGCTATTGATGTAATCAGCTAGGCATTGCAGATTGACAGTTACTCAATAATTAGGGACCGATAGTCTCTAAAGCAAGAGGAATTTTAACACCAACAAGCAAACAAGAAGAACACGAGGACTTGGCATTGTCTGGACCTGCTGCATTGAAGAGTAACGTGAGATCTCCCAGAGATCACCTTTCCTGTGCTCCAAATTTCTACAAGCTTTACACATCTTGCATTTTTTTAGCAGAGTAACAACCACCATGCCAGCCTTGCAAAGGTCATGAATTTTGGTCAAACTGACAGGACAATGTTATACAAGCAAGCAAAAAAATGAACTTTGTCTATACCCTAAACCAGTCAGGAGTCACACGAACATGGAAAGAACAATACTGATTCTGAACTAGAAAGCACTGCTGAGATGCCACCTTAGGCTTAATGTTGCACTAAATAACAGCATATAAATGACTTCTGCTGGGCTTGTAACATGTGCAGAAGAGAGTTTCTATCAGGCATCAAACACTGGGAAGCACAATAGCTCTACTACTCCCAATGTGAAACTGTTTCAGGAAATTGCATATTCTTATGACACTTAGCACAAGGGTGTACCACAAAGTTCTTTCAACTTAGATGGCTCAGATAAACAGCCATCTCCCTAAAGTTTGAATAGAAACAAAAATATTTACAGGAATTGGGGAGGGGGTGGTGTGGTGTTAAACAACTTTGGAAACTTGTAGCAGAAGTTCTAAAGTGTTCCTGAGCTTTTGACAGAGCTGTTCTATCATTCCATTATTTTTTACAGATTTAAGCTTTTCCTGATTTATATGGGATGAAAACAATGAAGTTCAGAGGTTGTTTTAAGAGGAAGAGAAAGTCACACTATAAAACAGCCACGAGTTTGTATGCTTAGTTTCTCCTCACGTATATCCAGGAATAAAGTTTAAGAGTCTAGTTTAATAAATCAGAACATTAACTGGAGGTCTGACATGCAAGGCTTTTTTATCTCTTCCCCTTTCATTCCTCATTCTAAGTTTGAGAGTTTGGAATCAGGAGGGGTGCAGGATTTCCCTATTTGAAGTTTCACTGAAACAGAGCATAAGAAACAGGCTCCCATTTTGATGAAATCACATTTCCCCACCCAAGATACATCCCGCTGAATCAGAAAGCTCCTGATCAGCTCTTTTAGTATCTCCATTCTGTGGGACACCTGCTCCCATCCTCTTTCCTAGTGCAGAAGCACTCTGAGCTGATGAAATGTAAGAGATCCTGAAGATTTACTAGAGTAGGGGACTTTATTTGGCTGCATACAATATCCCCAACCATTTTGTGAATTCTAGGTATCAGAAGTTTGTTTAGATTGATAGCCCAATAAAAACATACAATAATGTTCATTAAACATCTTTACAGACTGTAAGACAGACAGTTATTGCTTTTGCAATGGAGAAAAGGCGTTTCCATCAGAGGTGACACAATAAGGGAATGACTGAGACAAAGAGGCTCCAGCAAAGGCTTGTAGAACATCTCTTATCACACAGACAGATTCATACCAGATGAGTGACTAGAAGGGTAGTCAAACATTTAACCAGGGCTAATGACATTGAGCAATTTTTACCAAAAAAGGAAAGAAAGAAACGTGAGATAATCCCTTTAGGTGTAGCATAAAGAGACGTAAACAGAGGCAAGACATCCAGGAAGAATTTTAGGCGCTTGGGACAGACTGTGAAGCCTGGAGTACCTAAGCAATGGGAAACAGGAGAGGGAAAAATTTGACTGAGATTAGGAAATAAAAAGTTGCGTTTCAAGAACTGAAAGTGTGTCTACTTGCCAGGTCACCCGCTCTTGCAAGAACGTGAATAAAAACGTGCTTCACAGAGGATTCTGCCTGAGCCTGTTTCATTTGGACCAGTACTTATTTCTCACAAGACTAGCTGACTTGGAAATCATTCCTTTTGATATTTTTTTTTTGTATTAGGAATTTACAAATAGAGTTTTCCGGTATTTTCAGTTAGCATGGCACCTACCTAGAGAGACCCTGTTTACCGCTATGACCACAGAACTACCATGCCTTATCCTACTATCTAGATACACAAGCAGCTACTTTGATTTGTAACTTAGAGAACATGAAGTCACATTTGCATTCAGGATGAGGGTAAGTTTCAGTAAAATCCAATTCTGTCAACAGTTTAAGAGTGCTACCCTACTGGACTTGGCTTCCTACTCTGCTTTTGCACAACTCTCCCCCAACTCAGCCTGCTCCTCCCCCACCAAAAAAGGCTGTTGACACATTGCATTTGATTTCTTATAAGCCATGTGTATTCACAACCTTTGTGAGTAAGACGGTGCTTCAGTTTTTCTCAGAAAAAAAGTATTTGCTTCAATTACTTAGAATGATTTAACAGGATCTGTTGACTTTAAAACAAAGCAAACATTTGTCTTAAGTTACTAAATAGTACTTTATTTGCCTGTCTTAACTAGAGTTAGATGTGATTTTCCTCCATGGCTCCCAACAGGTTCACCTTTAGTACTGCTGAAAGATCCACAGCCCACTAAAGTTTACATCAGTGAGAAGATTCCCCTACCAAATAAATTTGCATTACCTCCAACCAGTGATTAGGGCAATACTCCTCTAATCTGGAGAGCACCGAAAACAAGACAGGTAAAAACAGCCTCTCCTCAGATCATGAAAGCTATGAGCCAAGCCTATTTACCTTATTATTACTTTCAGCAGCATTCCAGACATACCGCAGTACCCACAGCATTACCGATTTACATGACAAGGTACAAAAATCCATTGAAAGTTAGATGAAGTTTTTGTAACCCAAAATAAAAACCAAGCATTTATTCTAGATCAAAAATTATTCTCGTTAATTTTTTGCCCTAACTTTTCCTAAACTGAGGCTTCAGTAGGTGTTCCCAAACTTTTCTACTATTTCTGAAGCACATTTAAATGTAATACCTATATTAAAGATATTTTGTGACGGACTTAGAAAGCCTCAGAGAAAAAACTTCTACATTATGGACCATTGTGTGTGCAACAGCTTCTGATTTAAGAGGAAACAAAGACATAGCAGGTCTCTTCACAGCAATTCTCTGCCATGAGTTTAGTTTTTAAGCAGAGATACTCCTCCTAGCTCTTCACTTTCCCCTTTAGATTCTAACTTTTTTTTTTTCATTAATGAATGGGAGATTATTTTTATGCAAATCAAAGGCCTGAAGGAGTCTTTTAAACACCAATCCTTCCATTTGTAGAACAGGTATAAAGAGTGCAATACATCCCCCTAAACGCATTATTGAGGTATCATGCTGTGCTGTTATACAATGAATCTTTCTCCAGTTTTGCCTCTCAAATAACATGGAGAAAAGTATATTCCCATCATGTTCAAGTTTATCACCAAGTAAAGTTGTCCTTCTCCTTCCAATAATGAACACTAGATCCCTGATGGGTAACTTACATTTAACTGGCAACATTCTGGGCTACTTATATTAACTGCAACATCTGAACAGCTTGAACCTCAATAAAATGTGCAGTAAATGACTGAGCTAATTTAACCTCATTAATCCTCAAACCAATAGAATAATTTGATGTCCACAGAGCAGCTTGTGCATAGTCTCCAACATAAGCATGCCCCTGCAGGAAATCAACACCAAAAATGGGCTGCAGCCCTACTGCCAGGGTTATCACTGTTGGGAAAATAGCTCCATAATTACTGAGACCTATTGCCAGCTGTATTGCATGAGTCACACACTTTATTTGGGCTTGTTAACAGTCAAACTGTTGTTTCCAAACTGGATCTATCCTGGAATCCCCCCACTGCAGCAATTTTATAAAAGAGGCTCTATTTTATCTGTCAACCATTTGACTCTAGTCTCATCACTAACAAAAAAAGCATTAGTAGGAAAGAAAAACACAGAAAACCAAGCAGCATTAGCACTTCTATGCAGGGAATGATAGTTAGGTTTGCCTCCATAATAACCATGCTTTACAGCAGCATTTCAATCACTTAGTTTTTAAAATAATTTGAAAAGTTCTTGGTTACAAAGAATGTAAGGCCCCCCAAATACTTATGAACACCTACTTTTAGAGAGACATTTTTTAAAAAAAAGTTCTTTATATATACTATTTGTTCTTTAAATTACTGCTGAAAGCCAGATGCTTTATTTCATTAAGTACAACACAATTAAAACAGTAACATGAGTATAATAGCAGAGGCACATAACATATAAGGGTAATGGCTTTAAACTAGAAGAGGGAAGATTTAAACTACATAAAAGCCAGAAATTTGTTACAATGTGGGTGGCGAAACACTGGAACAGGTTGCCCAAAGAGGTGGTAGGTGCCCCACCTCTGGAAAAATTCAAGGTCAGGTTTGACAGGGCTCTGAGCAACCTGATCTAGTTGAAGATGTCCCTGTTCATTGCACCTTTAAAGGTCCCTTTAAAGGTCCCTTCCAACCCAAACTATTCAATGATTCTTTGATTATTTCTTTCTCAGATGCATTGCAACACATGACGCAGAGAAAGGATGTCCCACAGAAACAACACGGCCAGCCACATCAATGGCTTAGCTACAGCACAAGTATTCCATCGGCAACAGAACAGAAAGTATCATACCAGGTTCACCTAATTACTAAGTGTTACTGCATCATAAGAGGTCATCAGGACAATTAGGACTGCAAGGCAGAACTGATTTGTTAGCTGAACTAAGTAATATCCAGAAGCCTGTTTAAGTACCATCCTGACATAAGCAATGATCACTTTATATAGCTAGAAACTGATGCTCACTGCATATAGAAAGAGTTTTGGAAATATTTCCCATAAAGAAGGCTCTGCTTTAGAAATATCCTACATAACGCTTAGCAAATAAATATTTCTGAATCAAAAATACTGAACCCAACAAGGCTTAAAAAATTAACCAAAGCTATTCTAAAACTACTAACGTTTTGGTTTTCTTCCTCAAAATTCAGTTTAAGTGTATTCCCCATAAAAGCTAGAAAAACAAGAAGAGTGTACTATATAATTAAATCATGTTTAAAGTGGTTTGGTAGTCTACTTTCTTCCCATCATTACACTGGTGTATTTATAAGCCATTATTACAGAGAGAAACAAAGTACACATATACTTGCCTAATTTTCTTTTGGGCATGCATTTCCCAGAACATTCAATCTAAACTTTTTAGTCCACCTTCTATCAGTGAAATCAAAAACAAAACAATAAAATACAAATACAAAAACCCAATACAGTGCATCCATTGTTCTTTCTTCATCAGTTATATAATATTTAATGGAACAAAAGAACTTTATCTTTCTTCTAACACTTTGACAAGGCAGTTTAAGTGTTTTGAAGAGAAAATTCAGATGAGTCACTGTCTTCTGCAAGCATGCAAGAAATGCATTCTCTAGAATACATGTCAAAAAATGGAATAATAAAATGAATAGATTAAAAAATTAATAAGCAGAAGTGGAAAAAAGTCTTGCTCCACCAGGTTAATCTCTAGCTAAGTCGTGACCAGAAAAATAAAGCTAAACTCTTGTTTGAGTTTCAGGCTCAAACAGCACTAACAGTATATAAGATGAGGCAGAATTATTATGCATCTCCATTATCAAAATCATGCTGCCCCAGAAAACGCAGATTTCAAGTGACTGGGCTAGCTACAGACTGTTACCATAAGAAGGAGATTAAAGGTACAACAGTTGGAAGCACAGCAACACCTTCAAGGAAGGGCAAAGGGGGTTGAGGGCAGCTAGTCTATGAAAAAAGTCAGTCATACGGTTGAAGGATAATGAAATAGCTAACCTAACAGGACACCTGCAAAACAGAAACGAGTGTCCACACCAGGCTATTATTCCCTTGCGCATACAGCCACATGAATACTGTGCTTCCATTAAAGAGAACATGTCTACTGGAAAAGCACGTTCCTCTATAATAAAATAGCAGTTCCGAAGGTCAAAGACTTTAAGAGAAAATATGGATTTAGTGATAAGGGATCTTTTCTAAATCCATTTCACAAATACTTGTTATTTCAAAGAACAAAGAGCAACATCTTGTTACAAATGGTAGGACAGTAAAGCACAAACTTGGATATACAGAAAAACCTCTGCAGTGCGATTGGTAGTTACTTGGAAGGGGCTTAATTATAACAATATATTTTTCCAGACCTAAGAACTGCAGGTAATGCTAAGCAGACTTGCATGCTACAGTAAAAACTGTCCACCTTCAGTTAAATGACAGCCACATCCTCTGATTCATGCAGTCTGTCCTGTCTCTCTTTACGTCCACTAATAAACACTGTCTAAATAGTATCACAGATAAAACTTAAGGATGACACAGTGGTCAAGTAGTAATGACAAATTATAACTAGTGACAAAGCTAACTGTCCTCTTTTGAGGATGGCACACTAATTTACACGCACACAGTCTTGATTTAGCTATTTCATACTCCAGCTGAAACATTCCTCTGCCTACAGGAATAAACATTCCTTACCCTTAAATGGCAAAGTTGATTTGTGTTTTGAATTCTAAAATTAGATAACGTTACTGCAATATGACAATCTGTGGACCAAACCTTCCCATACACAAAAAGCACTGTTATGTTTTTAAACTGTTTTGATGCTTGTAGAGGGCATTTGCTGAAGAGACAATGAATGTGCAAGCTTTATAGTTGACTTCGAACTAAATTACCACAACTCTTCCACATATGAAAGTTACATTATTAGCGAAGCGTTTCTCTCAAGTTCCTGACTGAAGTTCTTTTAGTCGGAATTATTTTTCTTTAAACATATGGAACTGAATTTTAGTTACCTTAATCTCTTTTAAAGGTTTGTAAATCCCTCCTAATTAAACTTTATGAAATTCAAAGTTTCAAAGTTATTTTCAAATCTTATTACTTATTTTTTAAAAACAAAAGGCCAAACAGTAAGTTTCTCCATTCAAGTCTCAGTTCGGGTGTAATCAACATTTGTTCTAACTAGTCAAACAGAGCTTCAAAATAAGCTAAGCATATGCTATGAGGGTTCATTATTAAATGTCTGAATTTTTCAAAAGGCACTATGTATACAAGAGGCTTCATAGGTCCAGTTTCAACTCCATGATAACAGGTAACAATAAACAAGTCTTCTCATGAGGAACACATGCCCATTCTCCTCAAATACCTCACTGTGGTTTATGTCTACTTTGATTACAGGTAAAGTTTTGGTCCTTTTGAAATGAGCAGGAACACTTAATCACTCAATTGAAGCATTCATTCTTTTTAACACGAGTCTTAGAGTTTGATACCATTTGCTATTAAACTTACAAATACCCTGACAAGCTGTCTCACTTTTCTAACTTCTTGACAACTGTTCAGAATTTGATGGCACTATTGTCAAAGCTTCTCCGACTTATTGTGCCTAATTTCTGAACTCCTGTTGAATTACTTCCTCAGCTTAGATTAAAAAAAAACCAAAACAGTATAATCAATTTTTAGTTTGAGGATTCCCACTATCCCTCCCAACCCACCATGAGGAGGAGTGGGCTCAATCTGGTTTATTTATACAATTTTGCCAGCAAACAAGTATACAAGAAGCTTAGGCATTAAAGCTGCTGTTCATTTCCAGTAATCGTGCCTGTGGCTGGGAAGCGTGACAGTCACATATGGCAATTGTAGTATTTTACATATCATAAAGCAAGATAGAAAATTTACTGCTGTACTATCTATATTTATGCATCTGAATATGTATGCCATCAGACACAACAATAGCAATTTGGTAGTTGGATGTCATTTCTGGATGCTCTGTGTACTCTGATACATAGCTTCCTTATCAAGATGTTAAATTTATCTCTTGTAAATGTAGGATAGCAATAAAGTTTAAAATCAACTGTGCCACAGCTTTAAGGAGTAAGTTATTTTTGTAATCCAAATAAACATTAGGTCCATGTTTGTAAAATCCAAAGCATTTCAGAGAAAACCAGACAAGCATATCTGCACATGAGCAGCTCCACAGCACAGAAACTGCAGGTAACAAAGGGTAATGACATGTCATTGACCCTTCCCACGAGGCAACTGAAGCACAGTAACTTGTCTGTGCAGGATGTGACTTACTTAATCCAATAAGTATTTTACATGCCTGTACTGCTTGATATCTGCATCCTTTAAGAAGAAGCACCAGTAGCAAAGTCCCTCATGGATTTCCTGTGGAATTGCAAATCCTTCTATTTGGGTGTAGAATATTCTGTCTTTGGTAAGGTGATTTTTAAGATTTTAAAACTTGTAATTTTTAAGCTTAAATTCCCCTGTTCCTCCTACAGTCAGTATATGGTCAGAAAGGGCAGAAAGCAGTTTCTTCTGGAAGTGCCATTTCTATATCAGAAAATGATTTTAAATGCATGTTCTGTGGAACATCCTAGCGATCTTCAAATCTCCAGGACTGGCTTTACCCTCTCTGAAAATGGTTTCCCCTTTAAGCTTTAAGAATTATTTCTTTACTAGACATTAAGAATGTTAGGCCTCTGGCTAGTTCTGTTGGTGGATATAAACAATTTGAGACTGTCCCTACTATTCACTTGCGTTGAGCTCTAGCTTTGTTCTTTGCTGAGGAACTAATGTTTAGCTTCAGTTTGCAGAAGGTTTAAATCCATCACTCACCATGCAGTCTAAAAGCAGTCATTTAAATAAGCACCTGAAACAGTGAAAGTACACAAATGCCACTACAATGCGGTAAGGGACAGGAGAGACAATGCCTTAAGCAGTTTCTCAAGTGTTCCCCCTTTCTGACCAGTGACATTTGATCTTCCTTGCTCAATGCTAGATATTTCTTCTGGGCATGTCTGTAGCGATAGTCACTGTACCAGTTAAACATACAACTGAGTGTCACTAATATACTGATTTGCAAACAACTAAGGCATATATTGATCTGCTGTCTGGCTCAAGAATAAAAGCCTGCGGATTAGAAAAAGCACTTCATTACTAAGACTTTTTTTAGTAAATGGTGTGTATACGAACAAAAATTGAGAGGTTTGATCAAATTCATTTTACTGTACTTCCTCAAAAGGTGAAGAAAAAGCCTCTTTGCGCATTTGAAAACAGGGATAAGAGTGCTAGCATTTAGAATAAAGTGCTTCCCTAGGATCACAATAAATGTTGCCAGAGGCAGTAAGAAAACAATAACACGCCAAGGATAAAACTACACAAATCTCTAAGTCCAAGACGCTAGCAAAAATGGTTTAACTAGTTCTGCTACAGAAGACTAATTTGCAAAAATTTTGAGCACAAAATGATACACAAATTGGTTTTGAAACTCTAATGAGTTGCTGGTTGCTAGGTAACATATTAATGCTGCCTTATAAACTTCTGCTTTTCTTTAAGGTGCATAAATCACTGTAAAAATCACTTTATCTTGTCTTATTCTCCAGAAATATGGAAAGCCAGCCTTCACACTTTTTAACAGGAATTTTTCCATTACAGGGCTATACACTTTTTTTTTTTTAATATAAGCAATACACACATCAGAACATTTCTGCCTACTGATGCAAAAAACAGATGAACTCTCCAAAGAGAGAACTGATTTCTCAAATTCTATACCTGAAGTACATGGACAACCTATGTATAAGTGTGACCAGTTTGCACATTAGCCCTTGATAAGGGCTTCTGGCACATCCCAGTAAACCTTAAAGGCAGGAAAACAACTTTATTAAACCACCAGAATCAATTTTCATGGAAGCTATTTGTTTATGTAGAAATCCAAATGCTTTTTAAAAACAGGCAATGGGATGAATGCTACCAATAAGGCATGCATGGTTTGGTGTAACCTGCATCAATTTACAGCATAAACTGCCACTAATACCTTAGGCATTTGGCTTTAGTGACTCTTACTTCAAACATGGTTGACACGTTTGTCTCAAACAAACATTCTAGTCTTCAAAGAGATAAAAATTAAATGGACCATTTATTAGAGCTCCCAAGAAAATTTTTACCTCAAAGAGATAAGCAATTGATGTTATATTGTTATCAGCATTTGGATCACAAGAACCCATTTCCTGAACAGGGGATAGAGAATCTTTCTCAAGAAAGCCAATTGCACAGCCAGGGAAGAGACTGGCTCAGTCACACCATAAACAGCTTAAGGACAAGAGACCTAGTACACTGGTACCAAACCCCATCAGCCTAGAGAGTATCATCTAGAAGAGGAGCTCTGTCAGTGACAACTATTCCAGAACATGAATTTAACAGGACTGATTATTTTCATTACTATAGTCATGCATGGAACTGAAGGCAGTTTTTACACAATGTAAGTATCCCCTTATCTATCCAAATAAATCTTTTATAATGAAAGAAAATGTGTAAAACTACTCTGAATATAGTACTAGAATGGAGAGGAAACACCATTACAGACCCCTAAAAACTTTCTCTCTGACCTCTAAAGAGATGATGCAGACAACGTTCACTAGATCAGTCTTTTCGCAACCTTGTATTTGGTGCTCAAGGGGAATGGTGCAGAGACATGATACCCAACCAAATGCCATGAAGAAAGTCTTATCTGATCTTTTCAGACAGAGAAGGCAAACTGTGAATGAGATGTAGAGATTTTCAGACAGACCTTTTGAACAAGAAGTAGAAATTTTACAACAAATATCACCACTACACATGCTTTCAGATTAGGATATTCATAGGGACAATTTAACACAAAAATATCTTTGATATAAGGTTGAAAAACTATTAACCATAATCTTTTGCTCTAGACAAACTGGACAGAGTATCAAGACATGGCTCAATTCAAGTTATTTGGACTGAAAAACTCTTTTGAATGAGGCACAAAAAAGGCTTGACCTCAATTTTCCATTTCACAAGGCAGGTTATTTTTCAGACCATCAAATACCCAACCAAAATACAGGTCTGTTTTTTGGCCACAGTGTGTTTAGTGAGTGAAATCCAACAAAATCAATTACAAGTTAGTAAACTCAAACCATTTAATTTTAAAATCCTAAATCATGCTGGACTTGCATTAATTTCAAAACTGCAGAAGACAGGAAACCCTCTTTTCACCCTTGACCACTTGCAAGAAGAAAGGAATTACAGAAAGCACCTACTGAAGAGTACAAAATTTGAACACCATTTTCCTTAGTAAGTAAAGTATGTCATTGTCTCTCCTGTCTCACTGATAGCAGTAAATTTAAAGTGCTTCGGCCAATATGTTTTCTGAAACACGGTGCAGGAAAAAAAAAAAAAGTCATTCCATGCTCTAAAGATGTTTTAAATCATTACTACAACAAGACAGCCTTAGTGCCAGAACACTGCAAAAGCATGTAGGCAAGTCAACAATAGACATGGATTCACATCTTCTATTGACAATGGATTTCTCTTAACCCACAGATCTCTAAATAAGGAAAGAATTTTTCATTATTGACTGTTCTTTGTCTAGAAGAAACCAGACCTACCTGCAACTTGATTAAGACTTGCTGTAAGAGAAAAATCAGAAACTGAAGAAAAAAAACCTTATGACAACTTTCTAAGTTTCACATTGCCCAATATTTGCCTGGTAATTAAATCTGTAATAAAGTTGTTCCACTATTTTAGAACAATAAATGCTTAGACCTGCCAAGTTGCTGTCACATCTCTATAGCATTCAGAATGATAGCAGCCACTTTCTTTTTACATTTATTGTAAAAAGTAAATGGATAGAAGTAGTGGTAAGTTGTAATAATTTTGACAGGGTCTGGCCATTAAACCTACTGCTGTAGCCAACCGTGTCTTACTGATTTCATTAGATGCGTATTTAAGAAGTTGACACGTTGTCTGAATGCTAGACATGGAAGTGTCATGTTTTATTCATTTACTGGCATAACCATCACAAACCAAAATATCTTTACCCACTTTTTTTGCTTAGTCATTCTTTTACCACTATTAAATTCAGCTGAGTAACCTGCTGCCATAAAGCACAGGGTTTAACAAATGGTATTTTTTCCTCTCTCTATATGCCTGAAAAAGTACACATCATCAGTGTATCTTTTGAGCAGAGTGGTTGGTTATAGAAAATAACAGGAAGCCTAAACATGACAAAAACACTGAAAATTGTACTCTGACACTGCAAATAGTACTCTTCCATTGGAAAGAGGATTATCAGAAACAACGCTGATGATCACTGCAACAAAAGACAAAAATGGATTAGAAGGACAGGGGGTAGGTTAGCATAACTGAACAACTCTTTCTTATCATTTAGTCTTAGATGGAATTATTAATTCTACAGCACAAAGGGTAGACTACATTCAAATTTGTTGGCTATCTGAGAACTGGTACAGAACAAATTACAATCCATACAGGCATGATTTTAATTAAACACAGAAAAATATCACATACAGTGTTAAGTGTAACAACCGTTTAACACAACTGAAAGGAACTATTTTCCCCTCCCATTTTGTCTTGCATCACCTCAGATTTAAAGAAATCAGACTGATAAGAAAAGGAAAACAGAATTTGTTAGAACAATTGACACAGCTCTCACTTTCTCCTGCAAAAAAAAAAAAGCCTGTGTGTGGCTCAAGACCCTGGAGACTATTTCAGAGCTGTAAATCTGTGGCATTTTGTTGAAGATTTACTGACTTTTCTCAGCTTTCTTTTCCATTAGCTGTGACATAATTTATCCTGGGAAGATTTTTTATCTCACAAGGATTTTCATTCTGAAGATGTTCTCATAAATCTGCTTTGTAGCTTAAATGATTGCGGTTAGTGGTTACACTGATGAAAAAGAGGAAACCAGGACAGGATTAAGGCTTACTAGCCAGTTTAAAGGTTGTCCACTTTCATACAAAAAGAAGATATTTTTTTTTGGTCAAAAAACCAACAAAAATTAAGGAAGAAACTGTCCAAGCATGGACAGCCCAAGCAAACAAGAGATAACTCTCAAACTCTATATTTTAGTCAGGTAATTTATGCCATTCTCCTCAGATTACACAAAACATTGCAAATTCTAATAATTGGGGAAGCAGGAGCGGATAGTTTTCTCTTTTACATTACAGGCAGAAAAAACCCCACCCTATAATGACTGATCACAAAGCATGCGCTCTACCTCACAGAGGAGCAAGTGAGTACAAAGTGATGAGCTGCTGCCTCATGCCTGATATTGCACTGCAGCAGCATTTAGAAATTAAAGTGTTAGAACCGTTTGCTTGTTTAAAGATGTGTATTTTCCACAGCAAGGTAGGAAGCAGGCATGATCCAATCCTCTCCATTAGAAAAGCTGTCTTAACTAGGTAATCCTACATATTAAGCATTCAAAGGGCTGCATTTGTTTAGCATCATAAGCCGTGTTTGATATGCAGCACCTCTGTCAACTTGATTAAATCTTTTTACTACTGGAAGTCTACTGGCTCTGCAGACAGCAATTCTTAGAATTAGGTTTCTGGTGAGAGTTACCTAATTAAGGATAGTTGAGCCATATGACATTTTTAATCAAAACAGCCTGAGTATTGCATAAGAAATAGTCCCAGCTGACTGCTCACAATAATCTCCAGGTTGCAAAATAGTCACAAATATTTAGTCCAACAATTTCAAGGCTATAAATGAATTCAAGGGGAAAAAAAATACAATGTTATCCTTGAACAAGTGAAATGCGGGGTTGGGGGGAGAGGGGAGGAAGTGGTTTCCAGTCTTTCTATGACTACTTCAACCAATTTTAATTTCTTATATCTAGAGAAAATACAGTCAATTTATTGTGTATTCCTTGGGCCAGTTTCCCAGCTTATGTTAAACAGTTTATTCTCCAAGTTCAGCAGAGCTATTACGATTTTACACTGTCTGATTCTTTTTTATTATTATTATTCAAATATTTATTTCATACTTTACATGGTGATTTTTTATTTAATGTTTGCTGTTTAAGAACAACCTACAGTAAGCACAAAGCTTGAACTTTTTAACTCACCTTTAGACTTTTAACTTATTTGCAAGTCAAACTTCAGTCTCCAAGAAGAAAAGAGTATTTGTCCCTGGGTCTTTCATTCTTAATGACAGCAAGGGAACTATGAAGGACAAAGTAAAATGAAAAAGAAAAGATTGCTACTATTGTCAGAATGGAAACTGGCATCTTCATTTATTTCAGTGGCAGCAACCCAACATCTTTTCGGTTTCACTCCTTTCAGTGAAATGTGCTCGAAGGTTGCTGGAAACAGGGATAGTTGAACCATTCGTTGAAGTAGCATTATTTAAAATGGCATTTTCCCTCCTCATGTTTCAAATACAATGCAATTTCTGAAACAATGGCTTGCTGTTCAGCTAGCTTATGAAGCATGTTTGGTAAGGAAGACCACAGAGTATGCAAACAGAAAGGAAAATTACCACTAGCTACTCAGAACCTAACTGCATACATTCAATGCCAATTTTCAAATATTCTCTCCACCGGAAACGGTACTTTTCTACAAGTTTATTTGCCAAACATTTTAATCCTACTTCAAAGTGATTCCTACTGTTACATTAGTTTCACAATACTACTTTTTTTTTTCCTCAATTCACGTATCTGCTCACCCTATACATCACTTACGGGACCAAACTAGTTTTTTTTATACCCACTGGAAGATGCTTCAGTTCTAAGGTAAGAGGGCAATTGGGATAACTGTATTTCTCTAACTCTGCTTATATAAACTATATCCATGTAGCAAACTACCTAGAACTGTGTGATATGGTTATTTTGTCCAAGTACTTTTGCTTGGAAAACCCCAGCTTACATTCAATAATTGCACTCATCCCATTAAAGCGCAGTATATCTAATTACTACATAAAGAAAGTAAATGTAAAAATCCATTAACCTGCATTTATTTTTCTCCGAAGTGATGCTTATGTTCCCATCACAATCCAAACAGCATCCACACTTGGGTGTAACTATCACCCCTCATAGAAACTAGGATCGTTCCATTTAGCTGTACATTTTTATAGTGGTATTTCTGTGTACGTGTTTCTATAAAATCCAAAATTAAGAACACATCCACAAGAAGTCTAGCCATTTCTAGGCTTCTGCTAGAGCAGATCTTTCCAACCAGATTACGTAATCAGATTTAAAAAAAAAAAAAAATCCGTTTTTGATAACTGCGCTGAAAATTCTCTATACAAATTCCAAGCAATATCTTTTGCAATCAGAATTATTTTACAGGAGTTTCACAATCTTATTCCTCTAACAACAACAAAAAAACCCCCACAAAACATTTCAATAGAAAATGTAATTAAGACAGATGGTACAAGTTTACTGTGCTGTGGAAGGTATAGAGTTGCCAGTGCAGAGTAATACCCAGAATAATTCACTGAATTATTCCACCTACATTAGGGAGATAGCAAAGATATCTGCAAAAATTCAAAAAAATTTGAGGTTTTTCCAAAGTTGACAGAAATGGCTAATAGTTTTATTATAGCTCTACATGGGGTCTAAGAAAGTTTTGCTTAAGTAAATCTCTGATACTATTAAATTTTTTTTTATTATTATTATTTTTAAATCTCAGGGACAAGGATTTCTCACCATCATCTATTTCTCAAGAAGATATTTTTTCTCTTTCTTGGTAAGTCTGAACAACTGGCTTTTCCTGTTTCTCTAGCCCTGTTTTCTTTTTAAGTGACAGTAAAGGATGCATTTGGATTGCAGGATGATTTAAAGGACATGTCCAATATTGTTATTCTGTGAGATGCTGGCTATGGTTGGAGACGTGGTGATCCTACAGAAAACCACAATGGTTTAAGCCATTATGTCAAGTCTATACTTCTTCCTAATACAAACTGCATTCATGTTTACAACACCAGTGAATTCAGCGAACCAGAACGTACTACATTGGTGCTGAATAAAAAGGCAGTTCATCTGTTACATAGCTCACTTTAAAAAACAACAAAACAACATTAAGCAACACATGAACTGCAAGGCATGTAGGGTCCCTACGGTTCTTTTTTATGGGCAACAGCAAGGCATGAGCACAGTTACAATACGTGTGAGAAAAAGCACTTGTTTGCAAAAGTACTGATACAGCCTCTGGAAATCTAGTGTAATCTCTGACAGATATTGTATGAAAGTATGCAAATATAGGAAGAACTACATCTAGAGACAGCATAACTTCACTACAACTGGTAGAAGAATTTTAACAGAACCTACACAACCACTGCTTCACTTCGCTTTAAAACAACTACTGCAACAAGGTACTGGCCTTGGGTCACACAGACACAAGTTGTACTCCTTGGTTCCTTTAACAATAAGGAGTAAAATGGTAAATACTGGAAACTAGAGGTAAAATTTAATCATCAAGACATGATGAAGAGCAAAAAAAGTAGTTTTCAGAAAACTGAAAACAACATAAGCCTCTGATGTAAAGGCAGCAAATACAGCAATCCAGATCGGGTATGCTCATGTTGGGAAGTTACTAGCAGAGATGGTTCATTATTAAAACCATGGGTGATGAGTTTCCCACCTCTCCAAAGTTTCTCTGCTCTTGTTTTAAATCTTATGTTGAAATTAAAGTTCTTAAGAAACTTTAGATGACATTGTCACCCTCAAATGACTTCCTTAATATGAAAATGCTGTAATTACACTGTGATAATCCACACAGAGTGCCTGAGAGGCATATTCACTTTGTTAGCATCTAGTTTTGTTTTTTCTTCAGTAACTTTGCGGGTAGGATGCCTAGCACAAATGTAGTTATCCCAATCACACAGTGGATATGCTTTAAGAAAGTTTGGAAAGTACAGGCACTACAGCAAAACTTTTACAATGCAGGCTCAGCCTAAATTTCCTCACTGGCAAATTTGACCTACTGTCTTACATCCAACAAGGAATAGTCTTAGAAACTAGAGAAAAAAGGAAACAGAAGAATTTTTTATTTCCTCTTCTCCCCTGCCCTTGTTACTCCTAAATCCTAATTCTGGAGCGTTTAAAATGAAATGCAAGAGCTTCTAATTTGAACTGCAGAACAGAGCTGCCTCAGAATCACCTTCACTCTCTCCTTATTACAGTCCTCTGCTTTTAAACGAATATACTAACAAATCTGAAAATAAGAGTCTCCCACTTCCCTTTAGGGAGGTTAGGTTGTGTTTTAATTCGTTTTAATTAGCACTTCATGCCCTCAGTATATGCACACATACACAAAACATTAGCAATGAGAAAACAAACCAGTAGGACGGCATCTTGACTCTCTTCCCGCCCCCACCCCCTCACTTTTGCCCTCAGTCATCTAAAGTCATCAAAACATTTATCAGTTGTTATATATATGATCAGTCATATATATATTATATATATGACTGATCATCAGTTCATTATATATAAGCAACCAAACAAAACAAATCTGAGTTTTGGGTGATTTTGATCTGACAGCTTTTAGGATTAAAAAAAACCCCACAAAATACCAAAAAAAACCCAAAACCAATATGAGATTTTAAGATGCTCTACATTCCTCCACATCCCATCTTCTCATTCTCCACCAAATGCAGGCATGCAACCGCTAACGCTCTCCCGAGTCACTCGTGGGTATCAAGAGGACTACAGGAAAATGTATAATTCCCTCAGTCCTAGTGGTTAATATTCTAAAGTGCCTCTTCATACCATAATGTATTTTTAAAGTTAATGATTGCATAGGTCATAAAATACAGAACTTACTCAACTCAAAGGTCAACAGATGCTATTGTAGCCACATTTTTGCCAATCAGATGGTATGTATCTGTTTGGTTCAGCATGCCATGCATTGGCAGCTACCCCTCTGAATCAGTCACTACAAGAAAACGCAAAGATCAAAGAGATGAACCATGCTGCTGTAAAATGACCTTCAATTTACTATTACAGGCAGAGAGAGAATTAGTTTGCACAGACAGACGTGCCTTTCAGAGGGAAGAAAGGCTGTTTTATCCCCTTTGTCAAAATTATATAAAGCAATCCTACTTTCATTGAATGACCCAAAAAAAATGAACATTTTCAGACGCAGTATCATGAAGTAATACTATTGTAGTGATTAACCTCCTTTAGTTTAAATATCTGTGACTTTTTAAAAATCACCTTTGTATGGATTCCAGCTCCTTTCTTACCCAATCTGACAAGGATTCTAAAGAACATTTTATCCTCCCTTCAAAAGCAATTTTACTGGTAGCATCAATTTCACTCCTGAAAAAATACACCATTTGCTGCATGTTTCCGTCTTTGCTTTATGAGATATTATTACCCAACTGCAGGTGCTCAGGAGGAATGGCTTGATTTCCCTTAAATTACCACCATTAAAAGGTTACTAGTGACACACAACAGATTTGTACACATAAAACAGATTTTGTTTCAGATTATTAGCTCACTGTTAGGACCATATGAGGCCACTTATCTAGGTAGCTTGTCACTTTGCTTGCATTTTCTGTTTCAAGTAACACAAAGAGGTAGCACTGTGAGTGACATCTAGGCTGGCGCCAGTAGTAATTTTCCAGTGCCTGTCAGTCTAAAGACAAAGCTTCATGAAAGTGTTTTCTTTTACAGAGCACCAGAGGAAATTTAGTGGGAGTAGGAGAAAGACAGCAAACCTGTGGGAAGGTTATTGCCACTGTATTTCTTGCATACATTACATAAACAAGGCTGACATCTTCTGGCAAGTTGCAGTTTGAATTCTTTGATGTTGCTGATTAGATTTTGGGCTAAAACAAAGCTGCTCCTGAGAGAGAAGTGTGACAGTTGTTGTGGTTCAGCCTCAGAGGGCAATAAAGAACCATGCAGATGCTCTCTGGTTCCCCCCCCCGCCGGCTCCTACTGGGAAGAGTCAAAGAAAAAAGCAAAATTTGTGGGTTGAGACAAAGGCAGTTTAAGCAAACAAAAGGAACAAGAAAACAACAACACAGATAGAGGAATGTACAAACACGATTTACGGTACCAGCACCCACTGACCGACTGAGGACACCCCAGCCCGCTCCTGAGCTGCAGTCTCCTGCCCCGTCTCCCAGCAGCTCAGGGTAGGCATGGCTCACATGGCATGGAATACCTGTGTCCCTGCCAGAGCCTGGGGAGAATTAGCCCTAATCCCACCGGAACATTATCCACCCCTTACTCCATACCATCTATGCCATGCCCCGATCTTACAGGCTCCAATGAATTGCCACCACTTTCCTGGTTCAGTACAGAGATACTGATTACTATAGATGCCCACCAATGACACAAAAAGCAACAGCTGTGAAATAAGATGATGTGATCAACAGCATTAGGTGAGGTCAATCCCCTCTGAACTTCTGGTTGCCCCCTTCTAATAGACACTTAGGCTTAATACACCTCTGAAATACCGGGTCTACAAATTGATTTTATAAAGCAAGACTGGGGACTAGCTTACTGGCAAGACAACCAACACAAAGAAGAGCTTTATTCCTACACAAAGTACTGTAAAATATTACGAAGTTTTGCCTGGAAAATTAATGTTGCTGGATTGGGATTTCTGAGAAATTAATTGATTTGCTTATTAAACTATGAACAAGAGATCCACATAGAAGGATGAGTAGACAATTTCTGTACTTGGCAGCCACAGAATCACAGAACAGTTGAGGTGGGAAGGAAACTGGAGATTGCATAATGCAAGCCCCTGTCTCAGACTCAAAACCAAAAAGCAGACAATAGTTAACATGCTTAAAAGCAGCCCACTTCCCTTATAAATCAACATAGTATCTTAATCCCACCAACACTAGTAAATATTTCCTACTTTGTATGTCCAAGTTCCATTTTTTCATATCTGTCTGTGCGGTTTAGACCTCAGAAGTTTCAATTGGTAAATATTCTACCTGCAGTTACACGTGTATTAATTAAAATATTTTTAATCTCTTTACAGAATGTTGCAGTCAGTATTTAAATCAAGTAGTTAATTAAATACTGACTTTTCCTGAAAACATCTTTTCACTAGCAAAATATAACAAAGGTCCTCCAAAATGAAGCATGGAATATATATATTTGTAGACTGCAATTAAACTACAATTTTAATCCTAATTTCACGGAAATATTCTTATTGGTATCTAGAATTTGCCCTTGAAAATAGATAACATCGGCTACAAGAGGGAGAAGATTAGGGTAATAGGATATGCCTGCATGTTGTTTTTCCAAAGTTGGATTTTCTTCAGAGCAAGGTTTCCAATACTAAAGGGCAACTGTTTCATTACATTTATGTAATTATTCTCATTGTGATAACAGTTGAATTTTATTTAATTACATTAGTTACCAAATTCAAAGGCATGGAAGGTTCACAACTTGGGGAGAAAGCATTCTTGAACTTTTTTTTTCCCCTTTACTTCTGTTTGTAATGACAGAATGCTGGTCTTGACTCTGAACTATGGGACAGAAAAGCAAATCCTGGTTTGCATGAGTAATTACACCATCTACATCTGCAAAAATTTTCTCAACAAATAATATTGCAAAGCTCAGTGATGTAAACAACACATTGGCAAAAATGCAGGGCAAATGATGTTGGTGACATCTTTCTAAACTGTATTACTACATTAGACTTTCATCTTTTTCAAGTTCAACTGGCAACTCCATCAATGCAAAGATATAATAGTTCCATTCTGGTTTCTGATGCACACAGAGCAATAAGATGATTTGACCAAAAAAAAAAAAAANGTTGTGTTTGAAAAGCCAAACTGAATCCAAGACCTCCACATGGAATGGAAGTCTTCTATGGAGGCACATGAATAAAACGTTTGCTGCCACTAGGATTTAAAACAGGTTGTAATACTGGAAAAACACACAGGGTAGGCATATCTAGTATCTGGTTTTACACAGCTTTACACATGCATTGCAATGACTTTACACAGTCATTGCAATGCATGTAATTCCTTCTAAATCGCAACCTGGCCTAAAGACCAGTAAAATACGTGAAAAAACATCCCCCTGGATCAAGGTACAAACCACCTATGTAATTAATGCAGAAGTATTTCCTCAATATTTGCTTTTATCATAGGATAATTCCATTCTCTTTTTTACAATGATATAAAAATAGACAATAAAAGTATCTCAGAAACGGAGAAGAAAATTTAAAGCTTTTCCCCTTCCGCCTTTCTGACACAGGCATCTTCATGGCTTTTATGATAGTCAAGTACTATAAAAAACTATCACAAATTGTTAGCTTCGTGTCTAACTGAATATGGCAGCGTAGTCTCTCAAGACTAACATGTCAGAGTGAGGGGAAATAAAAGAATCTTGCTGAAAACTATGTTATTTATACTATAGCCTTAATCAATGGTAGTTATCAACCCACTGTCTTTCTCCATGGTAAAACTCAGTTTAGATTCAAGCACTAAAGTCTTATGTACTCACAAAATACTGTTGGTTCCATTTCAGAGCTAGAATTGTGGCAGGATTAACATCTTTTATCAGCTGCAGCACTTATTATTTTGTCAAATAAAAAAGGAATAGATTTCAGTCAACACTTAAAAGTAACATGAAATTTTGAAATATTAACAGTAGTGCAAATATGCAAAACATACCAAAGAATTAGAAATCTGTACAAAAAACCTGATAAACATCAGCTGCTTCTTTAGATACAAAATTAAAATTCAAACAGCAACTAAAAACCAGTTAGCAACAGACACACATGAACAAGAACATTAAACAGTTCATAAAAGCAGAGTCATGTATTTCAAGAACATTATCAGTGTGATAAGGGCCAGCTAAAAGGTAAAAGCACTTGACTTGACCTTGATTGGTAACCAATAGCCTTGCCAGTAGTGTATTTAAACCAGCTATATTAGGGTAAAAGATTATAACAGAGACTGCACAGCAGGCACAAACCAGACATCTTTGGAAAACAGAAAAAAGTGTCTCCAAAAATCCATAAACCGAAGTTATTACACCTTCTAGTTTTGTTCCTGCTAGTGCAGACCAATCACTTGTTCCTATTTAGAAGCACTTGGAAACTGATGGTGTTTCCAACACCATGGTATTCCTTATGTCACTCACTGCTGTTTCAAAACTGAATTGTCACTGTCTCAAAGAGCTTACATTATTTTGAACATCCTGTGGAAAAATCTAGAACCAGGAGATAAGGGAGTATTTCCCTATGTTCAGTCTAAAACACTCCTTAATTTCTGAATTTTGCTTTGATTTAATATCTTTTACCCTTTTAAATTATCATTGTCCATCCTTTAGAGATCTCTAGCCATAGAAAAACTTTTAACTTTTGATCCATTCAAAAAAACCCAATCAACACTATATCGATATAGTTTGTTGGTTTTGTTTTGGCATGGGGAGGGTCCCCCCCCCCCCTTTAGTTACTAAGGAACGCTTAAAACATTTATTATTGCATACCAACCAACTTGTAACTTCTGTCTCAAAGAGTTCATGTAGCAGAGGTCTTATTGTATGCAGTCAGTCTTTTTAGGCATTTAGAAAACTGGAAGCAATTATTAATTAGTCAAAAGCCATGTCTTCCAGGACTCTAAGTGGGGCTATAAGAATCAGGCTACACAGAACAAAAATTAATCTTTTTACAATGGCATTTTTTGCAAGCAGCATAAGCATTTGATAGCAGCATTTCCAAAAATAGAGTAATTTAGAACTACATGGAAAAGATTTTTCAGGAGATTAGTAATTGGATGCAGAGCATTAGATCATGAATGATTCAAACATAATCCAGCTCAGTACTGACCTTTAGTTGTTACTATTAGAAAGCCTAAGAAAATAAACTGATGATCTCATTCCAGCCTTTAGCAAGAAGGTATCAATTTCACAAAACCACAGACACATTTAGAATTAATTGTCACTCTTATTGTCAATCACCACAAGGAGTTCATGGATTATGTTATGCTTCAGTCTACTCTAAGACATTGTCTAGACTCTTTAAAAAGGTACATTTTTCTACCTTGAAAGAGCTATTATGTACAAACCATCCACAGATACAGAAAGGCCAGATACTTCAGTATTTCTCTTAACATTAAGCAGAGGCAGAGTCTTTTCACCATGTGAACACAATAATTTGACTCTTCTACAAGTTGTGTTGTGGAGTTGTTTGGGGGTTGGTTTTTTAACGGGTTCATGTTTGGTTTTTGTTTTTTTTTTAAGAGGCCAACAGAAATTGAAGGAAGTCACTTGAAAAATATATATCACCACTCCGATTTCCAGCCATAGAAAAATTCACAGAGATAAAAATCAAAAAAACCCAACTCTAGTATTCAAGTGCCTTTTGTACCCCAAAATTCATTTTATCAGTAGGACACTAAGCCATTATTTTGGAATATGGTGAATTTTCATCCACCTCTTTTCTACTCTAATTCAAAACAAATCAGAAACTACAGCATCATCTTCTGCGCAAGAGTCGCAGAGGATGGACATCCCCAGGAGGATTTTTATTTGTTGGGTTTGTGTTTGTTTTTTAGTTCTCTGACATTTAACATTTTCTGATTTCTTGCTGGACCTGGGATGGAGATGGAATGTTCTCACTGAAGAGAGAAAGCACAGGTCTGAAAACTTAACAGTATAAATGAAAAGTGAGCATAGGCTGCTCAGAAGATTTAATATCCCTGTAGAACATAATGCTTCTTACATTATGGACTGGTGCAACAGAAGTACACACAGGACTTGATCCAGAGCACATGGAAATGGAGAACAGCACAAAAAAGGCCACCTTACAGAGGAATTTAACTTTGCTGCTATGGTGACAGTCTGCAGTTGAAAAGACTGAAAAGAGGCAGGAAGGGTGCCAAAAATCTCCATATAGCTCTGATGAAAGTCTATTGAGTGCCACTTGGATCCCACCACCGAATCCTTTAAACAGTGACTCTCACTCCCAGTGCAAACAACGATTGTTAAGGTGCATAATAATTGTTTACACATTACTTCAGTGACTGAATGCTATTCTTCCTAAATGTTTATTAGCTTTCAAGCTCATAAACATTACTCGCCTCAGTTTACCATACTGCTGATGAGCTCAATTTAGTGAAACAGCCTTCTCTCCCCTGTCATTGAGAAATGCTGTCATTTCAAAATAGATGCTGCAAGAAAACTTGTGCTAAAACTTAGAACTTATTAAGCACTAGCTCAATCCGTAAACAAAAGACCTTATTCTCCAGATAAAATGCACTGACCAGTGTACCCTTAATTACCATTCCTAAAAAGAATTCCCACACACCTTTAATCTGATTTTATACATACTATCAAAATATTAGAGTTACAGATCCACTGCAAATATCATTTACATGAATATTTAAGTGTAAAATTATCCGTTGTGTAACCAAGACAAACTTTTCTTCTGTTGAAGGGGGCATCACACAGAAATTGACTCACAAATGCAAGGTTTACAGAGCTCAATCTACAAAAAAAAATTAAGCTTTATGAAGATTCCGGGCTATATTTTATTTTAAGACTAAGCAATCACTGACTACAAAGCCAATTTTAAGTTACTGTAAACAATTAACTATAGTCTATCTTTCATTCAGAATTACTTTTGTGAATATAAATGAAAACAATATGAAATAAAATTTCTTCAATCACAGGGGTCTTTTGTTCTTGAACTTCATGCTCAATCAAAAGCATCTGAACAAATACTAATGCTCTGCTGTTTCTGTTCTGACTCTAGGAGCCAAGACAACTGCCTATATTCATTTATCCTTAAACTGGATACACAGCCAAAGATAGAAGTCTGCTGATTACAAGTTTAGGTTAACTCATTAGTATCATCTGTATAAATAGCTTGCATGTCTGTTTTTAATGATCAGAAGAAAATATCACTCTACTTCAAAGATACATCACATAATTATCTGTATTTCTGGATTCTATCTATAAACTAATTATTCTGTGCTCTAAGCAATCAGTTTTTGTTATTAGAGATGCTATTCAACATGGGGAAAATTAGTTTCTTTGTACTAACTTTTTCACCCCTTTGACAGGAGGCTTCTTTTTATGCTGTATTTTGTAAAAGGACACGGAGGTGGCTGGCTTGGGAAGGTTTTGTTACTCTTGTGTACTTAATAGCAATTTTGAAACATTCCCATCCAAAGAGGTAGGATACAATGAATTTTGATTTCAAAGGTTAAAGAACAGATGTTCTAACTATTCGTTTCTGATGCTACTCCATTTTTCACTTTTACTTTCAGCTGTACCTTCCTTTACTGGAATTAGGCCTAATTCCAGTAAAGGGAGGGGGAATAGCTGTTCCCACTTTAAAATCTCTTTGGTATTGATGTATTGATAATGTTCTCATTACTACTAAAATGAAACACACAAATTTCAATATTTTCCTTTTTCCCATCACTTGTGATATCCAGTAGTCCCCTAAACAACCTTCTTCTGTCCACTCAGAAGGCTGTTCAATTCGCTACCTGTTGCGGACCACAGGGACATTTTCCGTTGGCTCCTAATTCTAGGACATCTTCGTCTGTTCCAAATACCCCCAACATTTAATGCTTTGTGCAGCACTTCTGCTCACTTTAAAGTTCCGGGTTATATACTTTTATTTAAAGTTAACTTTAATTTATTTAGTATGGAGAGTTTTCCCAACCATGAGACGTCCCTGCACACACGTTTGCAACCTCTGTTAAGAATTCAATAAGTTTAAAACAAGAAACTAAACCACAAAACATTGCATCACACATCTCTTAACCAGAAAGTTTCAATGTTTAGTTATTTTCTTTCACTAAAATGGCAGAAGGTAGGACTGGGACTCTCTTGAACTGTAAAATAGCAAGCAAATCTCAAATTCCTCCACACCTAAAAACTGTGCTAACACAAGTCATAGTTCAGATCCTCACTGATTTCAGTAAGCACAGGATCAACATAAATCAAACCCTTTTTAAAAAGTATTTGCTTATTATGCAAGTTTGTATGTATGTGTAAGGGGGAGTCAGAACTACTGTGTTCTTAATAAAAGACTATAAATTTTTTTAAAAAATGAACAGTCAATGAAAAATACAGAAAAAGTTAAGACAGTGCCTTTTAAACACACTTTCAACATTCAGTTAATATGGATTTACAAGCATTTGTATTATTACATGTGTATAATTTAGCAAGGGTGCCCAATATTTACTAACCCTTGGGAAAAACCACCACAAAAAAAACAAACACACACACNAGAAAATTACTAATTGCTTTCGGTAGGCCCCGTTCCGACTACTGCTGAAATCAGCCAACTCTGAAGAAGCCATACGATGCAAGTTAAAACCCTTTGCAGGAGGCAAATGAAAAAGTATCCCTCAGCCCAAGACACTTCTCAAGCATATCATGTTACTTTCCACAGTTTCCTCGCAATAGCTGTACTCTTTAAAGTCCATTTTTATATTCATGCATAATTTATACCCACACCAACTCAGTTGACCTCTCTTGTAAATATATAGGTGAATACACTGTAACAACTGTAAAGTTCCTGTAGAAGCTGCATCATGCTGTACATTTATACACACACACTTTCCAACAAGATGTCCAATAATTCCTTTTACTGACAGCAACCTAAGACATTCGTATCACTTGTATACCAAGCATACACATTATGCAATTTATGTATATATGTAATGTATACATTATGCATGTATGTATAAAAGCAACCTGAAGAAAAAATAAAGAGGAAGGAAGAGCAGCGTAGAGGCATATAGTCTTTGTATCATTTTTGAGAAAGTGATAAGAGATGTTTGAACCACGTAGCGTCTTGCCAAAAATCAATTCAAAACTTTCTATAGTTGCTCTCTAAAAACATGCTTGTAAAGCAGTGAAGCACATTTATGGCACGTGCACTACCTACCCCAGATTAGTTTTTGTGTCCTTGACTTAATTTGTAGAACAATGCAATTGAAAAGATGATTAATGTAGCAACAGACATAAAACTGATGGACCTACAACCAGCCCATGTGGTTTTAGAGAGCTATAAATCGTAAAGTGCATGTTATATTTCAATTTTATCTTCTCTACACTCTACCATACATAAAATGGCTGCTGTGCCCTGTTATCAGTGTCATCTTTGCCCTTCTTCCAAAACATAATCTGAACATTATTCCTACCCCTCCCCGTACCTGCTAAAAGTGTTGCTAGTCAGCAAATTTCTTAAAAAAGCTTGCAGACTTACCTTCATTTATCCTGTTTTTACTTAAAATAAAACAAAATTCATAGGATTCTGTTTTTCTAATAGCACGAGGTTTATATTTCAATGCTTAAGAGCAACAGCTCAGAACTGTCTCTTCCACCTTGCCCATCCTCACCCTTGCTCTTATCAAGAGCCCCCGCTGCTACTATAATCTGCTCCTACACCCCCCAGGGAAGGTTATAGGGCAGTTAAACAACAGCTGGCCCAAGCTACAAAATTAGAAATAAACCCCTAAATTTGGGTCCAGATGTCAAAGAACCTCATCTTCTTGCCAACAATTCACTGTAATCCAGAACTCTTGCATATCCACAACATCTGCCCACTCCCTGCATACCACTGACCATATTCAGCTTTTCTTTTTAGATGCACACGGTCTCTGGTTCAATTCCTCGTCATCAGGAGAATTTAAAGAAAGTCAGGCATGCTTTCTTCAGCAATCACTTGAACACAAATAACCTGGATTCTCAATCACAGGCTACAAAGGTCACATAGATGATCTCAGCACTGCGCCCTGAAGTCTACTGCAGTAAGACTACAGTTCAACATCAAGACAATCTCGCCTGAGATGTTATACGTTATTTGGAAAAAATCTGTTTACATCAACAGTGAGATAACCCTCAGTTAGCAACTCCCAAAAGAAAAATAATCCATACTTGGATCCTGAAAATAAGGAATGAGATTGTCTAATAGTTCTTTTACTGTCCCATCCCCACCCAGCATAATGCTTATCTTATAGAAACAGGAGACTAACGTTTCAAGTTACACCTATACTTTTCTTCAGATTACATATTACATTCTGTATGGCAGGTAAAATTCTGAAGGATTTGAAATAAAATCCCTGACTGCAGAAACTGTACTAAGGCAATACTGGTGCTAGGAGAGTCTAAAAACCCCCAAAATGTCACTACACAGACGCATCTAATATTTTGCATCCACACAAGTCTTCCCTAAAATGTTATCAGCTATGCTTCAAGCACTACAGTACAAGATTCTTTTTAAGTATGAATAATCTAATTGTTTAAGCTGTGATTGAAATTCAGTCACAATTGAATCTGACAGTTTTCAGTCCTTAATTGTCCAACTAATATTTCCACAGGGAAATACAATTTATGCTGGAATCTACCACATCTTTCCCAAAGGCAAACAGAAAATAGGTATCAAGCAACTTGGAACTGCAGTAAAGAAAAATACTGGAAATAGTTTAAGCAGCCACAGATTGCCTTTGGAATTTCTACGCAAGTGTTCATCCTTGGATCGTTCAGGGAAGTATGTTAATTCTAGACCCCTGGAAAAAGGTGCCTACCATCTCTCCTTACAGTCACTAGGTTTCCTGTGTTTCGTGGCTGTTTTCTTAACTGCAGTGCAAGGCACAGTTGGCATCCTTAATTTATAAGCTGTGAGCAAACTTTGAAGATATTATTTACCACTGGCAATATTGGTTGTTCAGTTTGCCCTTTTCATATCTGCTTCCCTCTTCAACACCTTTCCCCACAGAGGAAAAAACTTACATAAGTACTCTTCAAAGAAAAGAGACCAAATCACAGACACTTCATGGAAGGAAGTTTGAACGGCTTAAACTGTTCTTTGCAAATTTTGTGTTAGTTTATGCAATGCAGTGTATTCATCACTCCATCTTTTTTGTAGGCTACAGGAAAACACTGCATTTATCCCTCCACAGTTTAAGCCCACCTCCTTTAAAAGTGGAGGAGTTCTGCTATCTCTACCAACATCTTTAGGAGGGACAGGCTCTGAAACATTACTTACAATAAAACAGACAGTTATATGCATGGCACACGTTGTTTTGCCTTTGCATTTTATAGTCAAGATTACCATTCTTCTCTCTAATGCTATATAAATTGAATACACACTTTGAATTTTATAGGGACATATAAATAAAGAGTGCCAGCTTCAACCCCACAAACCAACAAAAATTTTATCTCCCAAAATAAGAACCCAAGGAGACATCAACATTTCCTTCTCTCCTGGGTACAGATCCCTTTACCCAGTTTGAGCACACACAGTTGCTTTAAGAGGACAAGGTGGACCCATTCTGTCAATGGAGCAAAGAAAAGAACTGCAACTTTCTTCCAAGAGCAATTCTCCAGTTCACAAAAGCTCTGTCTGCCACCTTACTTTGCTAACACCATCTGGGAACCTATATTCAGGCATCTTTACTTTCTCCCAACAGTACAGCAGTATATTGATCTCTAGTAAGAAATCCACAGACCTGACCTCTTTGCTACAAATTCTGTAACATACGTTGCCCTGATTAAATAAAAATAATAAAAACACACCAACCACAAGAACACTTTAAAGATACGGTTATGTGAAGCTCTCCTACTCTTAGCATTAAAGAAATGAAAAAAGTGAATTCAGCAAGACTTAAAAGCAAGAAATAAAGACCCCAAACTAACACACTGCATCTAACATTTTTGGTAATGACAGTCCCACTATTTTCTGAAGGAGGGTAAGATTGGGGAACCTGTAAGTATTCCTTCAAAGTAGCAACATGTTGTTGGCCAACTGATCAATAGTTTTCTGCTCCAATGCAGGGCAGGACTAACACTGATCCAGTTACTTTTAGAAGTTACTGGAAACCAGCAGCTTGCAGCTGGCTCCTCTTCCAGACACTTCTCTAAAGAGTCTTGGCTCCCGGTTCCCGGCCCTCCTGACTGTATTCAGGATATTCCCAGATCCAATCTCTTGCACCCTTTGATCCACACATATGAGCAAATGGACTCAAAACCTGCTGCATTTTCTTAACCTCAATAGGATTTCCCAATTGAACCTTTCTTTGTGTCAGCTCTGCTTTCCTTCATTCCTGCAGTTCCACCACAGGTTTCTATTCAAGGTTTAGTACAGACTATTAAAGAAAAAAAGAAAAAAAACCCCAAACACCAACAAAACACACACACACAAAAACATTCCACAACCAGGGGGAAAAATTAATTCAAGAAGTATTTCAACAATTAAGCATTCTTCTGGAGTTGTGCCAAACCATATAATTCATAGAATATAGAATATTTTAATAATTTTAAATTAAAAAAAAAACACAGCCACTAAATGAGAACCTTAAGACTGTTATAAAACATTTACCAGTTTAATGAATAAAGTGACCAAGGTTTCTCTCAAAGGAAGAAAAAAACCCAAGCGTGCGTGGGAGACAATAGCCACAATGCCCAGTGTCACATTTTATTTCTTGAAGAATGAGTAATGGGGATGTTTTGCTAGGTATTTATCAAAGTAAAGCCTGTAGTGGCCTGCAAGGATAAAGGGTCATATTTATCAAATGCCAACTGATCACTAACTCATTCTGACTTTTAAAAAGTGAAGTCAGGGACACGGGGCAAAAGGAGGATTTGAGACCTGTAGCTATGCTGTCTCTAATTTCTAACAAGTGTGAAACTTATTTTGATGGCTGTAAATAACAACACATATTCCTCAGTCTGTGCATTTATATATGCTTAGGTTTGTTACGCTGTGTGATTTAAAGTGACTCTGCAAAAGAGCATCTTCTTTGCAAAGACAGTAAGTGAGTGAGAGTTAATTAGAGGCCATAAGCAGTAGAAGAGGAGTAACTGAAAAAGCACTGGATAACAATAAAGGTTCAGTTCGTGCACTCGTGTATGCAGTCCCAGTCAACAGAAGCTGAATGAACAATTTGAAAGCAAAACTTCAAAACCAGATGTATCGCTTACTTTATATGACAAAGTTTATATGCACATTATTCAGAAAATTTTAGAAAAATTAAAATAATTGAATGTTTAAGGGGAAACAAGAGTCCATAGAGTTGACTCAAGATTATTTTTTCCTATTCTTAAAACAAGGGAAATCATCTCTTTAAATAAAACAATTATTTTCTTTAAGACTCCAAAATGGCACAAAATATTAACCATTCTAAAATTGTGCAATGGCAAACCTGATAAAAATAACTTGGGGCAGACAATCTGGTGGTATATATTAACACAGTTCAACTGATCTCTGTAGAGATTCCTCTGTTTAAGAGCTTGGTTCATATTTGACTATCCACACACATATCTACTTGAAGCCCCAAGATAAAACTTTAGTACAAAATCTTCTACTTCTCACTGTTTTTTCAATGTGGAACTAAGGCCTTCATAAAGCTATTCATTTTATTGTACCAGCTGGAAAGTCATTTGGCTGCTATGCATTTTCTATAAAGATATATATGCACGCATACATATGCCTATAAGTCTGCATATGTGTATTTACATTTACAGCTATATATTTATATACACATCAAAAACCCCACAGCTATGTTAGATTTGTATCAGTGTACTTTAGTGGGGTCAAATGATGTTTGGCCCATTCTGGATTTTACTGCTATTTAAGAGAAACATGCTGTAAAAAGATTGACCATTTTCTCCAGAAGCGAGAAAAGTTTCCCAGATGTCCTCACAGACTCAAGATTCCTTGAATGCATTTTTTGTATCTTGTAATAACAGATATCCACGTTTAGAAGATAAGCCAGATCAAGGCATACTCATAGTCTTCAAAATAACGTGCCATACAGGAGATACCTGACAGCTTGCCAGGAAGATTGTCTAGTCATATCAAACAGTAATACAAGGAGATTCCTGTATAAAACTACCAGAGAGGCTCAACCAGTACTCTTACATGCACATTCCACAGTTTGTTTGCCATAGGAAGCAATAAAAATAGTATTGTTGATTCATCAATAAAAATAGGAAAAGATTAAGTAGTCTTTCTTTAAAGAAGTATTCTCACATGGTACTTGGAGCCTCCTGAAAACTGTTGGATACAGTCAAGTTCCATGAAATACACTGTGATAAACCTTACAGATCAGATAAGACAAAATTTTACATCAATCTCAGTTTTCAATCTTAATGTATTCTCTTTGTTGTGACAGGTAATTATGCAGAACAGGACGGCTGGATGAATTTCAGTCTTGCAAAATAGAGATCACTTAATTAAACATAATCAGTACAACTAAACATTTTCTAAACTTCCACTCAACAGAAAAGAGTAAGTTTCCCCTCACGAAGAGAGTAGTTTGAGGGCATTTAGAGGATTTCTTGGACTGGGGGAAATTGCTTGTTTAAGTTTTGTGGAGCTCCTCCTCTAGATCATCAGCCATTAAAAACTGACAGAAGCGTGAATTGTCTTATCCGAACAGCTCTCATCTTTCCTTTTTTGGCACCTCTTGAGACAGGTAGTAGTACTTCCTACTGCTAAAGAAAAAAATACCACCAGGTATCTCTCAAAATACAGAATCCTAAAAGTGAAAAACCAGTTTAATACTTCAAAGAACACTTTTTTCTACCTTTAATAATGCCACATTCTCAACAAACAGATGATGAAAATGTCAACATTATTGAAAGCAGTTAAAAGTAAGCTGTCAAATTACCTTTTTTTCCCCCTCTGAGGATACACACTACAATACCAGTATCTATCTTGTTCTCTTATTCAAAGTAGAAGAGACAGGACTGGAACACGTCCACTAGGTCTAATAAGGTCTACTGTATATCTTTGCAATAGACATATTGCTACATTTTAGTCTGGTTCTTAAGTCTTCAAATCCCTTGGTCTAAGCAAGAATTGGGCAGCCTCACAGATTTCCTATGGTTCATTCCTGGTGGTTGAAGTAGGGCCAAGAGGTAACATGCACTGTCAGGCTGCAAACAAAGGCATATGCAGCGGAGCATGCATATATCCTCATGAGACACTTCTGCCACCAGCGCTCTTTCTACACAGATAAAGGTGAAGCTGCAGTACACCCTTCTACCATGGTACACCCACACTCCTCCAACGCAGAGTATCACTGGTGGGCAATATCCGAATCACAGGTATACTGCAATGATTAGCAGTGTGGCAGTTGCAGGAAGCTTCACTATGTTTCCACCTTTTCAATGAATTTGCTCTTCATTAAAGAGAAAGTATTATTTGCAGAGACAAAGACTAATCTAAATTGAACCTGTTCTTTTCATTGCAGCAAAGAAGGAAACCTGAGAAAAAATAGCTTGAAACTACACCAGTTCCAAACTTTTATTAACTATCAGGCATGCACTGACAGCAAGAGACAAAATTACGATCTTTAAAATAGCACTTTCAGTAGCAAGAGTGCTCTCTTCCTCTGACTGGCTTTATAGAACATATCGCATTAAAACACATTTTAAAATAAAGAGAGCCACGTATATCTAGTAATTTTCCAAGGAGTAGCCAGACACATATTTCTTTCCTCAAACCAAGTATTTTATGCAACTAAATTTAACACAACCCATCCATGCACAGAAAGCATCATGAGCAGTGCTAACATTTTCGAACAAATTGGATGACATTATAGAACATGAATTTTTTTTGTTACTTGTGAAAAGAACATGCTCTTGGTGCAATTGATTTCACACTTAAAAGGCAATGGTTTGAAAGACCAACACTGCTAATTTTCGCCAGTTACTAGAAACTGATTTCTAAAGCTGATAGCAGCTCTGAAAATTAATTACCAGCTAAAGATCAAGCATGTCAAATCCTTGTGAAACCCCTAGACACGAATCAAAATGACTCCTGAGTGGCTTAAAGCTATTCCCTCTTTTTTTTGGCTCATCTTTCAGTGTCTGAGCTGCAAAGATTATGAGCATGAATATTTTATGAAATAAGATAAAGGTAAACAGTGCCAGGAGATTTGTCTTCTCCTGAGTTTATGTTCAACAGACTTACCGCTCGTAAATAACTGTTCAGTCAGGTACTCATATGTGTTACAGCCAGGTAAGTAGTGGGGAAAGATACTCACAAACAAGACTGTAAAATATATTGCAATGCAATGTAAGTTACAGTTATATACATCCATGTCTGTAATCTTCATTTTCCACAACGATGCTAGGCATTTAACAAAGGTGTCTTATGAATTTGTGTAGCAGCAGTATCAGTAGACAAACATATTAAGGATAGAAAATCAGAAATATTATGCCATATCTAAGTTCAGGCTGAAACAAGTCAGGGTAAGAGCTGAAACATGTTTTGCTGTGAGCTAGTAGCCACAAAGACATAACTCAGACATGATGTTCCTAAAGGAGAATGACTATATTAGATGTACAGTCTTCACTCTTCCAAGAGGCCACGCTATCAATGCATCTGACCATCTGCTGCAGAATTTGCATAAGAAATCCATTGGAGTAGTTTGGTGCAATGGATTCATTTTGCCAAGATAATAACTGCAATAGGTTGGCACAGCAATGACAAAGTTTTGCACAATACCTTGAAGTCCTCAAACCAGGACAAAACCTAAAGCGGATCCTGATGTACCGTTAGGGCTTCCTGGAAAGAGACTGTGTAAACAACACTAGGCAATTTCTAGGTTTCTTGAGACTGGAGGGAAGGCTTGAAATATGTTTGGATTCTGATTTAATTCAGAAATCAGTGCAGTAAGAGATATTAGAAGAGCTTTTAAAGTAGACAAACAGTATTTACTTATTTTCTTCCCTCCCTACCCTCTCGAGTCAGGCACTCCTTAAACAAATACCTTAGGAAGCTTCTACTTAGTTCCACAAAAGCATATTGACATTTTGACACTATGATAATTAAAATCAACAGGGAAAATACAAGACAAAATAGAAAAATCTAGATTCTGAAAGGATGTGTTAACCAAGTCAAACTAAGCTTTTAAAAATAAATTGTTCAAGAAATTAGTCACCCAGCCCCAAAACAAATGCAACTAGAGGGGTGATTTATTAATTTCTAGTTTTGTATTCTGTTTGCATTTCCCTCTCCCTTCTCTGTTTATTTTAAATACAAGCCCTGCTTTCTTAGTTACTGCTAAGAGCCTGGCATTTTCCATCCAGACAGCTGAAGAAGTAACTCCAGCTTATGGGCATTTAGTAGTAAATTCTCTTTTCTATGCTCTACCAAACTGTACTTCTTCATGAAGAGACACACTGTTCACAGCCACAAAGCAGGCAACAGCTATATGCTATATTTTAAGATTGAGAGTAATCTTTCTGGATTCTTTGTTACTGTTGGGGCAAGCTTCCCCACTTGTGGCAATGGGTATGTTTCTACTCATTAGAAGAAATGGGAAAAAGGCATAAGGTATCTCTTTTGTCTTTCACATCTTTCAGAAGTTACATGGGAAGCAATGAGAGAAAAAGATGGTGCACCAATGTTTTTAAGTAGCAGGTTGCTGCATCAATGCCAAATTTCAGCCCAACAACAGAAAACTTCTTAAATTACTATAGCACATTAATTAATCCTAGAACTAAGTAATTTCATTATTCTGGAGTAGTTTCTTCATAGGTTTCCTAACAACTTCTACCAAGGAGTTTAGATTATGCATCCAGAGAATAGCCAAAGTACACTTCACCTTAAAGCATAAAGAGAATAGGTTTAACTGCTGAGCCACGCAAGCCTCCAAAACACTCGCTACATAAGAGTAAAAAACACATCCCAAGTGCACATACACAAAAAATCCCACACCAAACAAACCAGCACTCAAGCAGCTCTGCCTTGCTCCCATCCTCTGAAAGATATGATATACACAGGGGATTGTCCGTTGAGATGTCTGAAATGTCCGCGACATACAAGTTAATATTTACATGGAAGAGACTCGTAGTTAAGAGAGCTATTTCCAACAAAGAAAAGTAATCCTTCATGCCTTGGTGATTCAGGATCCTGCAGTCCCATGTGAAGTCTGTGGTGGTTAGCTTTTATTTTCCTCTCCCCATCCTAGAGCTACCTATTGTTTAAGCAGAGCTCTAATAAAAGCATCTGTGCCAAAAAGAGAAGCTATTTCTGGAACAATTTTTCCTTGGCAGCTTTACATAAAACAAAGCCCGCCCCGAAAAAGAAGACACTTTCCAAGCCATGAAGCTAGTTTTATTTCCCCAGCTGTACTTTCCACAGCTAAGCAAATGTTTCTAGCAGAAATTATGAAGTGATAACTTTTGGCAACTACTCAAAATGTCTGTCAGCTTTGTATGGAAACCCACAGCCTACTGGAAGACAGTCCAACAGAGATTAGGCAGCAAGAATAAATAATTTATTCTCACATCCCTGATGGTATTTACAACAGATAGCATAGTCTACATTACAGTTTGTAACACTCCCACTGGAACAAAAGACTATAGATTGAAAGAGAAGGGAGTTCCAAGCAATAAAGGTAATAAAAAAGGAACACTTACTCAAGATTTATCGCTTGCCATGCAATGAAAAATATAATTGGCAGTTTAAACCATTTTAAAACTGTTTCATTTAAAGTATTGCCACATGAAACTGTTGCCGCTATGCCAAGTAAGTAAACATATCACACCTGGTAAGTTTGGAAGATAGCAATAACAAATGGATTAAATGATACCAGCTAAGTAGTTTACATCCAAGTATCATACTATGCTCTATTTCAACATTTTTAATTTTTTTAATAATTAAAAAAAAATATAAGTACTTCATTCAAAAATATAAATACTGGGGAAGTATTCTTATATATAACCAACCACTTATCTCTCCAAGCCCACAGAAGTGTCTCAAATTAGGACTTCCTCTCTATTCCAACTACTGCACTTTTTCCTATGTTGAATTCAACATTAAAAGCAGAGACAAGGAGTGAAATTCAAAACTAGATGTAAGACGTTGAAGCCACATCTTTTACTTATGCAACTTGAAGGCACCTAACTGACAAGCAGCAGATGATGTTTTGGCCAAGAAATAGAAAAAGTCAAGGTGTATTTTGCTGCTAAGGAACAGGCAGGTCAGAAAAAATCAACACCGAGAAAAGTGAAAATTCTGTTGCATTTTGGAGGGCCATCTTAGAGTTAAAACTCCTTTAATTGCTGCCCTTTCCCACCCTGATGTGGAATTGATATCTTGACAATGAGCCCTTAACTACATTCTTATTTTTAGATTATGTATTTCTATACAACCATAATTCTAGAAGTTATATATAGCTCTTTCTTACTCAAGGATTAGTTAAATAAAAGAAAAAAGCTACTTTTAAGAAGGTTGAAAGCTAAGGCAGTCTACTTTTGATCAATTCCTTACAGGGAAATATCAGAAGAGAAATATGCTCAGTCTATAAATAGCTATTGCACTTGTTTTCATCCTTAACAGAGTGATTGATACTTTTCCCAAAAGACAGCATAAAGAGAATCTAAGCATAATCAACTGAAGACCAATGTTTTAATTAGAAGAAATCTAGATGACTAAAGCACTTTTAAAATAGAAAAAACTTTGAACTACCTTTGTTGTTGTTTGCTATTCTTCAACAAAAGGACATATATTCTCTGTTCTAAAGAGCCACAAAATGCCTGATGTTTGAACTGATGCTCAAGGAGTAGCTATTGATCGGTGTAGAGGATCAAGGTTACAGTAATCAAATTTCAGTGTCCCACAGTATATTTCAGTTTATCATGTCATTTCTAATTGATAGTCCTTCATCTCTGAAAGACAGACATTCTCCTTTTGTTTCTGTTTTCTGAATACACTACACAAATGTGAAAAGCCTATGAAAGTTCAAGGAGAGGTTGGACTATTTCATAGAAGAGAAATCCATTGAGTTTTACTGTATCTGTACAAACAGTTTCAGGAAGTCCCTGAACTACAAATGTTGGACACTTATAGCACTTGGGAATTATGATACTTTTTTTGCTTTTATACTTTTCTTTGAGTATCTGATGGGGGCCACTGTGAAAGACAGAATACTGTTTTAGATGGAGCCTGAATCTGACCTGGTAGGACACCTATTTTTATTAGTGTTATATTAACACATACTAATCAGCTTATGTCTACATAAATACCTGCATACAGGTTTGTAGGTTTTTTATTTTTTTTTATTCAGACAGACCAGGCTCCAGTTTGTCTTTTTTTATTCAGATAGAAGCCAGTGCACTCTCAAGAAGGACTGAAACTAGTACCTCCAATACAACGCAACACACATGAGGCTTACCCTCAGGTAAAAGCCAGTCTACTTCAGTCTCTTACCCAAGAGGCAACATACAAAACTGAAGATAAGCTGACAAACACCGAAGTCCAAGCATTTGCAGAATGTGGCATTTCCTTTCTCCAGCACATACAATATTTTTAAGGCAGGCTAGAAAGAAATAGAAGACAGCTAAGGGAAGGAGCTGCTTGCCACCTCATACACCTGCATGTCATTAGGAAGTACACCTGGACTCTTCCATACTCAGGATCTATCTATTCTCCTTTAAACCTTTGTGGGTTTTCATCCAATAAACATTAAAATATCTTCTGTGAGACAACTAATTAATTTGCTTGTTACTTATAAAAAAAAAAATCAGTTGTACATATTACCTTTATATTCCACATTCTTGAAGGGGATTTTAGGCAAAAATGGACAATATCTGAAGTGACTCCCTGTACTCTTTCAAAAGCTAACAAACGTGGGGTTCAGTGGACTTGTGCCCTTTCGGATTAACGTCCTTCTACATCTAGAAGACAGGCTTTTCCAATAATAGGTAGGGTTTAGTTCTATGTATAATTTTCCTTTTTATGGTTTTAAGAAAAACCCTTCACAAAAGGTGCTCTTAACCATAAGAAGAAAAAAACCTGAAGTTATAAATATGAACAATTATTAAGTCAAAAAACAAAGTCGGCATTACTAGCAAAAGATGAGCCTCAGAGCTTCTCCCCGCGACAGTTGATTGTTTCACTTCCCAATCACAAAGCATTCTTCAGCCAAGCGCTTACCAAACAGTAACCCACAGAAACAAAGAGCTATTCAAGACGCAAATACACAATTGTATCATTTATATCTGTTCTAGTACAATTACTACAAACTAATAGCTTAGACTCGAAGTATCAAAAAAAAAAAAAACCCAAAACCAACAATATAAGTAGTAATAGAAAAACTTAACATTTACTGAGTAGCATAGGCAGTATGTTGTAAACCTGCCCAAGAAAGAGACAGAAAGACAAACTTCATACCTGCACAGTAACCCAAACTCAACAGAACAGCATTAAAAATATACCACACAGACTATTACTTCAACATACCGAGACAAAAATAAGTCTCTGCTATGAATCTTCTAATACCAGCTCACAGATTTTTTTGTTTTATGAACCACTGCTTCCAAAAAAATAGTTTCCACGTCCCTGCTTCTAGCCTATTGTCTTTACTAGAACAGCTACAATTATTTATTTCAAAAAAAAAAAAAAAAAAACAAAAACAAAAATCATATCAAGCTTTACTCAGCCCCCAACCCAAAAAGTTCACATATCATTACCTTATGCTCATTTTATCACACCTCTCCTACCACAAAGTGTAGAGATGGTATATTGAAACCTTCTGCTATTGCAAATCCACTTCTATTGCCAGTTGCACATGTTGTTGTTTTGTTTTCTTTTTTTTTTTTTATAATAGAAACACCTTGATTGATTATTGGCTGTGCCGCATTTGTTTCAACATGAGGTTTTCTTAAGTATTTCTTCAAATTTTAGCCCTGTAGGGGCTAAGCTACCACCAAAGAGAAAAACTAGTGAATGTTTAGAATGGTCTGAACTAGAACTAAAAAGAACTCTGTCTGTAAAAGTTTCCCTCACAACAGTAAAGATCACACAGGTGAAACAGAAGTTTCTCAAAAATCTGATAGAAATCATTTGTATAAACACATCTATCTGTTCCCCATTAAATTAAGTAACAGACATTAAAGAACTTGCTCTTTTTATGCTTTACAAAGACTAATCATGGACAGAAAAGACAAGCATATATCGAAAGAGAAAATAAAAATAATCTTACAACATCCAGGAACGTAGCAGAGACCTTGTGTGGATTCCAAAGCTGGAAGCATGATTACTAAACTACCTCTTGAACATTCAGCTGCCAAAAACTCCCAGGGAAAGCACCATAGGTGTTACTCATGGAAGCCAGGACTCAGGGGGGTCCCTCCCAGGCAGAATGTGGGACAGCTGGGGCTAATTTAGAGGAATATCTAAGTGTGACAGTCCCATAAGGAAGGTGATAAGATTAGTTTGTAATGGATTGCTAAAAAATCTGTGTACATTTATTTGCATATTCTACTTGTAATATTTGATTGAATAACCACCTTCAAAATTGTTTTTAAAAGAAGTTTCTCATCTGATATAACTAAGAACCTGCCATCAAAAAGCTGCTGTTCTTTCAAAAGTAAAATATTCCCTGTTGTTTTGGGGAAAAACAGGCTCCTCTAAAAGTATCAACAACAGTCCTTAGGTGTTTTATCACCTTAAAACTAGTAAGTCATATCTTCATATGCTAAAGCTATTTTAAATTATTAATATAATGTTCTCACAATTAGCTAACGCTGCTTTGTAAACAAACAGATTCTCCTGACCAGATGTTCATTTCAATCTGACAACATCCGGCAGCAATATTCAGCCTTTTCTTTGAGATAAAGATCAAGAAGTTTTTTAGAAAATCTTACTCTGAAAATAAAATAATATAGAGATCCGAAATTCCTTGTTTGCACATAATTTTTACTAGTCTTACTTCAAACGTGTTATGTGATTTGTGACGATCTCATGGTATGACAATACCTGACAGAGGGACAAATACTATAGGAACACTATAATGCTAAATCTATGTAACTTATGTGAAACTCTTATTGTATACGTGCACAACACATTTTTTGTGGATCAATGTACAACAAATCCTTACAGCCATTTTCTCAACAAGCTCACTCTCAGTAGAGGTAATAAATATCTGAAGGGAATATACAATATGTTATGGACCTTGAAAGGGATGGAAGCGTGATTTGCCCTTCCTCCTCAAAGGATGGATGGTGATGACCTGGTAAATATTACAGATCTGTGGGTCATGGCCATTTACAAGAGCTCCTATGTTTTTTGCTAAGAAACAGGGAGTCTCAATAAACTAGTTCGACACTTCAAAGAGCATCCTGCCTGCCAATAAAGGCTTCTGAAACACTAACTGAAAATACTGGGAGAACGGAGGCCATGCAAGCACCAGCTACCAAAAGCCTTCAACATGATTCATTCAGTATGGCCACAATCCACAATCTCTTCCCATAGAAATTCTCTTTAGGTCCAAAACAAGACATTATGATGAAGGGGCTAAGTCTCTACTGCATTTAGAATAAATCAGGGAAATTCACTGTGTTAATGGTTCATGTGCTCCCTTCACTTGAAAGAGTGCCCACAAGACCTTAACAGAGAATTTTCTTGAACCACCAGGTGATCTAACTACACAAATCTTCAAATATTGTCCTTTCTAGTGTATTTTCTTATGACCCTACACTAATGAGATCTGCCTATACCGCAGTACTAGCTATCTGGTCTGAAAAACATTCCTATTGTCTCTTCCCTATTCTTACCTCACAGAGCTCATTCTTATCTGTCTTTATGCTCTACTCCAAAGTGTATTCAAATCAAGGCTTCTCCCCCCGCCCTTTCCCTCAATTGTGTTTAATTATTATGCTGCTATTTTCTTTGAAGTCAAGGGAAAAAGTCCTATTCATTTCAATGAAGATTTAGCCTGGCCTTTTATTTGAAGCGTTCCACCTCACTGTATCTTCAAAAACATTTTTCCATAGGGACAAGGATGCATCCAAATAAAGACTAATAAAAATTCAATTACTACTGTATTATTAGTTGAAGAAATAGGATAGCAGTTTTTAGAGTCAGTGAACTTCAATATGCTAATCAAAGTAACAAATAATATAGAAGTATCTTGGGTCTAGAATAGAAACATCTACATTAAACTAATCTGAATAATTTCACCAAATATAGGGTAAATAGTTAGATATACTTTGAAATTCAAAAAATGTTTCAAATGATCCAAAATGAAGCTGAGTGAATTTCATTAAGTGAAATGGGAGTAGAGATTTATTTATTTGCACCTTTTAAGTATGCAAAGCATTATAGTTATATTTTCATCTTGGTGTTTAAAAATCATTCCACTTGAAAGGAGAATTTCTACTGCCCCAGCGGTCAGTACCCAGTAGTTTATGCAACTTGCCTTGTGGGGTGTTATTCTTTTTACACTGCAAGTCGGAAATTACTATTCACTTTGACAAGCTTGCTCCTGATTGCACCCTGATCATGTGTCCTCAATCCAGCTCATGACATTGGTAAGACAAATGTGTAGAATGAGAACAGGGGCAGAACACTAATATATTTTGCTTTCCTCAAAGAGATGCAATCAGACCCTTTCAATATTAGCTGATATAGTCTTGACAATATTATAAGGCAATTAAAGCCTATATGTATTGGCTGATGGAGGTGAATTATGGTAAATTCCAGGAGGCAATTGTCTGAACCAGGAGATGCTGATTAATTACCTACCAATAATTCATTAAGACAGTTAGGTCTACTTGTGCTCCACAAAGTCAGAGGGAGTAATAGACAATAAATCATATAAATACTAATTCTGACCAAACAATGTTTGCAGCTATAGCCATAGAGTAACATACATACAGAGATAATAACATTTTCTCAGAAAAATTAGATTCTTAGAAAAAAGTTACTGAATTAAGTGGGATGTGCATTTCCATGCCATGTGATGGATGTACCAACATGTGCACCAGAAGTCCCTACACTAGAAGGCTCAGTATTTCACAGATCTACCTGCTTTCTCTATAGAATAGTCATCGTACACCTGGGGGTACAAACAAGGAACCAGACTGCATAACTTCGGGCTTGTATCTCATGCTGCTAAACTAAAGAAAATGGATATGAAAATATATAAAGGCTGAATCCAGTTTTAGAGATTAAGATCAGTATGTTAGTACTGACATTAATCAACTAAATATCATTTAAAGCAGGTATTTACGTGTGTATGTTATGATCACAAACTTTTTTGAGGTGTGTGCAAACAACGTGTCTGTATTTCAAAGTATGTCTTGATTTCCTTTTTCTCTAGGTGGATAATACAAATGTTATTTTTTTTTTTTGCTACCACCAAATTGTTGCCCCTTATGTGGGTAGATACTGCACAGCACAGTATTTGAAGTGTGACTTAAGTATTTTACAAAGGGAATTTATCATAGTGGCACTCCCCTGTGGTTATTAAAATTATTTGCCATCTAATATCTAGCAGCCATATTACAATATGTAACTTCACAACAGAGCGTTAGACAGGTTCCCACACATGCCAGACTGAACTGGTAGAGCCGACCCAGCATAGTGAAGCCTCTTACGATCTTGCTAGCTCAGATCCAGAATCAAATTTATAGTGTTGCCCTTATATACTTAACATCCTTATGGGACTGTAACATGAGAATGCAGTCCCATTCCTTCAATTCCTGAGCTGGCTTGCAAAAAAAATGAGCCCTAGCACTTGTACTACTCTCTCCAGAGCTTTTGGCTTCAGTATTATTTTGCTTGGTGCCAGCTTGAATGTCGCTGAACCTACCTTAAAAGTTATCTTCAGAGTATTTAATTAGATAAACTTAGTGCCATATTAGCATGTTTGGTTTTTTGAATTTAACTTTTTTGCTTATTTAAAAATATAAAGTGGATAAAGAATAGGACTTACACTTGTTTACTTCAAATAAGGTAAAATTTCTGCATTCTGTGAGTGCTTCCTCATTAGTTTTTCTCTGCTTGCTAGACTTAATTTATTCACTTTAAAAACATAACAAGACTGAGTACAAGCCCATAGCTGCACTGAACATAATTAAACTGGAAGTCAGTTAATTAAAAGCAGAATTTACAGTCAATATTCTAAAAGATTAAAACCATACTTTTTTGATAATAAACCTCAGTAAAAAAATCTTGAAGAAAAATAAAAAGCTGTCCCTGGCAGTACAAGGAGTTTCTCATGGTATATATTCATTGCATTTTTTTATGCATGCTTGACTTCAGAAACCTCATGTTTTTAATACGACCAGCTACTTCGACCTTAGCAGAAAGAAGTGAAAAAGTAAAAAACTATTATTACAGTTAGGTACAGAATCACAGTACAATGATACCTGGCAACAAAGAGAAATAAATAATCAGCTCCTAAAACCATGACAATGTCTATATCTTACTGCACTGGGTTTCAGAAAATGCACTTTGCTGGGGAGGAGAGGAAGAGAAGAGTGAAGCATCAGTAAGACCTAGCACTCTTATTTCCAGTGTATATCAAACCCAAAATCTTTTATACATCCTTGCAAAAAGGAAACATGAATTAGATTGGAACAGAAAACTGCCTGATTTTTTTTCCTTCATTAAAAAAATCTTCGTTCTATTTTTTCATGAAATAAGTGACAAAACCCCATGTTTTCTTTCCAGTACCATTTCAACAAACTCACTACAGTTCTCAGGCCAAACATTTTACTTCAGTAAAGAGAAAAACTAGTGAATGTTTAATCACTATATAATCATTTACTGGCTCACAGAGATTCCATCTCCTTCCATCTCCTTAGCATCCCAGCATGATTCCAGCTAATGTAGTTACTGCCTGCGGATACCAGCACATGATGATCAGCAGAGGAAGTTTTGAAAATTATACTCAAATGTACAGTAGAAAGGCTTGAGAGAATCTGAGTGTATTAAGAGCTAGGATTTAATTAAAATCCAACTTCATACAGTGCTATAACACCTTTTGCATACAGTTCAAATAGCAAAAACAGTTATTTAATAAACTGCAGTCTGACTGGTCGTCTGGAGCCTGTCTGTTAGCATATTTCACAGGAGAGGGAGAAACCCATGTGGGTTTCAAAGAGATCTACCTAGGAAAAGACTTCAGATTTTGGTTCCATTATGCTACACACTCATTGAATTTGGCAACTAGCACGGCTGAACAGACAAGTAGTAGAGGATTTCCACATCACATATTTGAGTCCACACACCTAATTCTGTATACATCATTTGGATTCTGAATCATAATTTCTCTCAGCTTGTTAAAAGGATAGTAGTATTCTTTTGTTTTGCACATATGTTGTAAAATCAACATTTAGAAAACAAATGCCACAGGTATACAAGTATCTGGAAAATTTTTTTGTGTGTGTGAGGGATTTTAGCATTTCCAGTATACTTGAAGCTGGTGAGGACATGTTCTTCTGTCCCATTCTGGAGACTGGAAAACCATCATGCTAATCTAGATAGTGGCTTTAACAAGTCATCCATCAAGACTACAAACTGAGTCTCAGTACTATTGGGAATTTTGCCTACTCTAATCCCTCCCAAAGCCCACAAAACTGTTCTGATATGAGAGGTTCAGATGGATGACAGGCTGCCATTTCTGTTGTAACAATTTATTCAGTGAGAGTTTAGGAATACTTGGTGCAATTTCACTTTATGTAATTATGTGAGCCTCCTAATCTCCATCTCATAAAAAAAAAAAAACAAAACAAAAAAAAAACCACACCATATATATTGGAGGTGAAGAAGAGAATATCAGGCACGCCGTTTCATCAACTGTATTCTGGCCAGGAAAATAAAACTGGCAACGACTGAGGAATTATAATATATTCAAAACTTCCAGGGACATCTGAAGGAAATAAGTTGTAATCACTGTTACTTGATGTTGTGATTTCACCATGACCTCTAGGCAAACACTACTCCTGTTGTAAATCATGCCATCGAGCCTTTAACTACTGCAGAAGGCCGAGACCAGAGCTTTACTTCCCACCTACAGTATGGTACAATCAGAAGCAGTCTGCCTTCCAGCTCTCAGTGGAGGCACTGGTTCATTGCTGACTCATAAGGAAGAGTGCCACCTACTGAGTCACCGATACCTTTGCCAGCAGCATTCTCGGTGTCCCTTACTGACCTTGACCTTGTAGGCAAGTCAGAGCAAGCTTGACCCTCCTTAATTTACAAGCTAGCATAAGGCTTCAGTGTCAAATGGTGTCCATATAATCAGCAAGGAATTAACGCAAATTACATTCCTATTCCCTTTAACCCTTAGCAGTAGCATACTTGTAGTCATAAATTATGTAGACGTTTCTCCCTCAGTTTCAAGAAATACTAAAAATTAGTCACTGCAGCTTCTAAATAAAGCAGCAAACAACTTTTTATCTACACATGAAGTCTATAATACAGAATTATTTATCTTTAAAAAGCAAATAAAAATGCAGTTCTACAAGGCTTTTATCTCCTCACAATGTCAATTTTCTGGAAAAATACTTTGTACCGTATGTCATCAGTTAAACAAGAAAAATGAGAATAAATTATCTAAAAGCCAAAGTTTTTATATACTTGCATATATATATATATATAAAAAATTTTCATTATGTTTAACTATGACCTGTTTATTTATTCAATGAATGCTGATCAGTGCCCACACAAACCTAATTTGCAGGCCACCTTTTCTTATTTTAAGCAGTCTAAAATAGTGGTTATTCTGGGTAACCATCAAATGTAAACTGCAGGAATTTTGCTATGGAATATAGAAGTTATTACAATATCAGCAATCTAAATTTTGAGTGAGCATTAGTCTACTTTGCGTTCAAAAATGCAGCAGTTAACAGCTATTTATGGCAATAGTAGCTACACGACATGGTTGATAAAACCCTATGTGAAACAACTATTACAGAATTTTATCACACTTATCCAGGAAACTTTAAGATACCTTCTTATATATAGAAAATAATAGTTTAAATTAAGAACCCAAAGAAAGTAATCAACAATCTCACTTCACACATTGAATTTCTGGATCATTTGCTTGCATATATGAAAAAGCTCCTTAAACTTTAGTGAAAAAGTGGCACAAATGCATTACCTATGTGCAAATGTATTCCTCAGAGATACAATCATTCATGTGTTCCAATGCCAGTTTTAGATTAACTACTGGTTTGATGTACTAGCTGACCAATTGGTTATAAAGGCATTTTCTTTCTTGTGGTGTTCAGTAAGCATCTTCTCAGTTAAATAGCTCGCTTATCTGTGTGAAATTCCCTCCAGGATTTTGATCACCTAGAAGGATTATTGCCTGTGAATGAAGCCTGCTACTCTGCAACAACCCTATCTTATAATACTTCCAATAATATTACATTTCAGAAGCCACCATTACTTTTATAATTCATCAATGTAAACATCTACTGTATATTGCTGAGTCTATGGCAAAGTCAAAAATACTTAATCATTATTCAAGTATGAAGATGCACAATATATTTTAATCTGTAAGTTTTTTGAAAGTAGAAGTTTACATATTATTAAGTGTCATCTTCCAAAACTTACTTGCTGTAATTGGAGAAAAAATCCCTTATTTGCCTCAACATTTCCACTACCTTATTACTAGAGCTACAAGCCCTGGAACAGCAAATCAGAAGTCACTGATACATAGAAGATACCATCAACTTTGTAAGCAGCTCTTGTTAAATGCTTCCCATCTCTGCCCCAGCTGCTTTAAAATTACAATTGCATTTCCACCAAAATAGCAGTATTCCACTCAAGTATCAATTCCCAAACATAAAATGCATAATTGCTCTTGCACATTACATTAATAGTAAAGTCATCCCAAACTTAACTTAAAAATACTACCAGTAATTATGTAGCTTAAGTTATTATGTAGCATTTAAAGAATTGGTCCACAATTACTATCTACACAAGGTTATACACTATTTCTGAGTAACACAATACAGGCCAGATTCAACATTCACCAAAGTCAATGACAAAATTAAGATAATACTTGAGCTATGGTTATAAGCCAGAGCTGCATCATGACTTCTTAACAGAGAAACATTTCATGACATGTGGATGTTATAAATTTCCTGCAAGAGCTTGAGGAAAGGTTGATTATATAGAATTTTGTTACCCAGCCAACAGTTTATACTTGGCCTTTGTATATAATAAGGCAATTTTTAATTTTAAGTAGTGGATGCAGATAATGTCTGATAGCTTTCTAAGATGATGTCTAATGCTTTCTAAGAGGTATTATTCAAAAATATTCTTGCCATTTTAAATCTATTTGGAATCTGATATTCAAGACACAGGTCTACATCCCACAGTTGAGTTGAGAAACACTTCCTAGGTGACTTTTGCACCTAGTAATCTAGACACACACTATGGAACTTCTTCCAAATATAATTACAAAGAAAAATATACAGATCTGAAGTATATTATATACTTTCTGCTACTTTCAGAAATTATTTCTAGCAGGTTTGGAAAGAAACTCAATATCTAAGGAAAAAACACTACCCAAATATTTATAACATTGAAACTTATTTACACATACGCACACTCACCTTTTAATAGAAATAGAACTATTCAATTTGCCCTTTACAGGCGTATGCATCTTGAATATGTAACTACTGGCCCTTTTCACACAGTCAACTAGATGAAGAGGTTTTTGCCCTCAGCAGGACATTAAAGTCTCACAATCATTTGTGTACAACAGATATTTTTAGTTTTGAAAAAAATACTATTTGTCCCTTAAAAATGTAAATTGTGAATATTATACTGTAATATATTCCAACAGTAAATGAAATACATTAATGTTTTAAATAGTAATTAATTTAGAAAGTTGAATGGCTTTGAAGCAAGAAGCTTAAGCTTAAAAGCAATCTACACTAAAATGCAAAAAGATTAATAGACTTACTGATTATTAACCCCATAAGATCATACTATGATTATATTTATGATGTTTTGACAATCTACACAATATTAACTGTCATTTTCAATCAACATTTCTCCTTCAAATCTGTAATTTCACATTGGAGTACAGCATCTTTCTTTTAACCAACCTACCTAGTCAAAGTTAGGGGAAATTTTTCACTAGATATACTGACTAAATACTAGGCAGCAGAGGAATGCTGAAAAGGGTTTAAGAAGCTAACCTTAGGCCTTAGTGATTAGCCCAAGACAAAGCCTGCAATCTCCCGATCTTAAATAGGTAAATTCAGAGAACTTAAGAAGCACTCGGTGCCCATGTGACTGAACACTGGAAATTGTTTTTCTGCAAAATTTAAATGAGAACTGGAGCCAAGCCTGGTACTAAACAAACACAAAGGAATTCAAATTAAGTTTACTGTATACGATATAAGTTGAAGACAGGAAGGTGACTTTATTTACTTGAAGAACTCATATCAGAATTTTCTTGGCATCTTTACATCTAACAAGCAGATGATTAAAGAAAACCCCCACAAGCAACATGTAAGCCTGTCCAGGTTTCCTGGTAGACTGTGGAAACATTTGACTATTTCCAGGAAGCAGATACTAACATTTGTAAATAGACTTTATGATCTAAGTCTGTTTTGCAATTGGTGATCTCTCACCTCAAACTCTGGTTATTCAGTTCATAAACAGATGCCTTTCCACTGTCTTGCATTTTGTGTGAAGTTTCCACGCTCTTACATTCTGTGTTTAAAAACTGATTATGTGGCTCCTTATTCAAATGTCATTTTGATTTTAATTTCTTAAGATGTTACATCCACTTTTAGTTACAGACTCATCTGAAGATGCATTTCAATTTCTACGTATTCAAAATACATAGGTATGTTCTTAAATAGTATGGGAGACTGCGGCATTTCCCTGTCTCTATATTCAGTCAATTATATTATTTTATATTTATTATATTATTATTATTGAATAATTATTTTATTATTATTTATTAGTAATATATATTTTCAGTCAATTAATCAGTGCAAGATTTCCCCCTTTTCATATTTAATTTGATACAGAACCATTATATCTTCTTACATATTTCTCTGACCATGTTACAATTTCAATTAAGTGGATAAAAATGAAGAAACCAATTTGCAACATAATTAATACAAGTCCCTTTTAATCATAGAAAAGAGTACTATGAAATAGAGTAACGTCTTGACTGATGATTATGAGTGATAAATAGAATCTAAATAAATTATTTTTTCAAATGTAGTTCAATATTTCTCATATTTCTTAAAAGTATACTTGTTTTCTGGTCTTTAAATTTTTTTTTTTTAATCAACTGACATAATAATTAACTTTTATATCATAGTTTGCAAAGAAGTAGTTGTAGAGTCTGTTCAAGCAAGATAAAATAGAGTGGGCATGCACAGAAAAACAATAACATAGGCAAGCACATCATCATTGGCAAAGGAAAACTTTTGTGCCACCTAGCTCTCCATCATCTCTTATCAGCTGATGGGGTCATATTTAAAAACCAATTGCCACTGTCTGTACACAACGTAAGTGAGCCTGAGAAAGCAATTCAGATACACAGGCATCAGCATCTAGTGCTGTCTGCAGCCAAGTCCTGTCTCGTGTTCGCTTGCCATTCCAGAGGGATGCGGGTCTCCCAAGTTTGTGCTGTATCTGCCAGTCCCATGCAGAAATCTTGGATATCCTAGAGCATCTCAAATGGCTGTAGATAACCAAGAAATCTCGATTTTTCCCATAATCTTTAAAATGTTGCATATTATATTTACCATTTAGTAACATGCACATTTAGCACATTTTTAACACGACTCCTTGCATACTTACATAAATCATGAGAATCTTTGGCTTTTTCACTGCTGCTGTTAATAAAGATTACACTATTTGTGTTGACAGAAAAGGCTTCCAATCTATTTGCTCACTTAATTTGACAAGTGAAATAAGAATGCAGTTGGAAACATGTACTGTTCACAAGTGCTTGGTGACCAAGCTCTATATTGTGGGGACATGTGGGTCTCTCAAAAATAGATGGAGGTTATGTAATTAGCAATAAATAATTATTTTCCAACTTAAAATGGCCATCTCTAACAGGACCCAACCTGAATTATTTGCACATCAAAAGTTTATCATCTGCAGTATGAGCTTTGGTATGGAACGTATTAATGAGAAAATGCCTGAGGAAAAAGTAAGGTTTTGTTGCTTCTTTTTAAGGGAGATTTGAGATGATTATTGAGAGACTGCTCAGGTACCCTTGGGGGGGTGGGGCCAGAAATAAATGGAAGTTTCTTTGCTGGATCAGCTTTTTACAGATCATTCTATTCCCATGGAAGTGAACACAAATTTTGCCACTGACTTTCCTGTGACTATGATGAAGTACCACATAAGGGAGAATTACTATTCCTTCTCAGTCATGAAACCAGCATCATTTCACTGTAAGGATTGTAAAAAGAAGAGGAATACAAAAGATAACACAAAGTAGGATCAGATGTGCTATGAAATCCACGTATGGACAAGTCCTAGCCCGTTACAACCTTTTCTACAGGGCAGCTTATTCTCTGTCACATCACAGAAAGCAGGAAATACTGCTGATGGATTGCAAACCTCTACAATTTCCCTGTATTTGGCATCAGTGGTGCTACAAAAGGATTTCTGAGAAAATTGACATGGGGTGAGCAGAGTCACTACAGACCGACTAATGTATAGCCTACCAAAAGCTTTTTAACTAGATTTAAAGCATTTGGTATTTGGCCCATAGTTCATAAACTACGGCCATGACTGTAGGCACTGGAGTATTTTCATGTATTTATTTCAAGATTTAGTTAAAGAATATGATTGATTATTTACAAATTTTCCTTTTTGAAGTCATGGAGCACAGTTAACTCATCAAACACGATACTGCTGTACCATCATACCTATTCTATGACTTTTTAGTTTTCAAGTCATCCATAATTTTAAAAGTTCTAACCAATAGTAGTTACGAGACAGAGAAGATCGAACAAGATTAGTTTTGATCCAACAAGAACTGTAAGGTTTGCTCTAAAGGCTACGAATTGTTCTCTGACTGCCTGCAAATAGGCCTCTGAGTGATTCATATTGTATATGATATTTTGTAATTAAAGTCAAAGGCAGGCAACATGCTTCGGCTTCGAAAAATTTACAGTCTTGCATCCCTTATTTTGTTAATACGATTGGTTTATCAAGTCTCAACAGCACAAGTCCAAAATGAAACAAAACATATATTTTGATAAACTAAAATCTCGTTAGTCTTCTAATTGTAACGGGCACAAGCTTGTAAGCTAGAAAAGGCCTCCAATTTCCACTAACTTCACTAAATACAGCACATTAACTCAATTTTACACAGGATAAGATATTTAAGGAATTCTGCAATGTTTGACAGTTCTAAGGTCGCAGCCTTTCTTTTGAAAATATCTGAAGAAAACTGTGGTCTAGCTGTTGTTTTCCACATTGCCTCATTCTACACAAACCACAATGCAACCTTTTCAGTCCCACTGGATACATGAAGTGTTATCATTATTAGTTACTAAAATGAATTCTTGGACACTAGTATGCTCTTTAAAAAGGTTAAAAATTACTATCTTTGTAGCCCTTTTTAACTGCAATATTCTAAAAGGCAAAAAATAACCAGGAATCAAAGAGCTAATTAGAGGAAAGGAAAGTAAACAAAGAGCTACTCTTATTAATGAATGAAAAATAGATTGATTCACTATCATAAGAATGGTCACTATGAATGGAATGTGTTTACTTTGCACTTACAAAACAGATGTGTTAATAGAACTTAGACAAATCATGCCTCAGGTCAAAGCTTGCAACATCATACCCTTTAAATAGTTATACATATTTCTTTTTTACTCCTACCATTGATTATCCTTTCTCTATAGTCCTCCTTCCACCTCTGACCACCGTTCGTTGCACATAGTTTTACACTCCATATGAAGTCCCCATAAGAGAAAACAGTGCATTCATCAGCAAATGATCAAATTCCAAGTCCTCAATTAAACTAAAGTCTCTATACAAAAGCATTTTTTATTTAATGTTATAATTTGTCTGCTGTCATTACCCCTATCTCATGGGATCAACTTTTTTTATTTCAGCTTCTAGTTAATGAATTTATTTCCTAATGTCTTCTATTGTTCTCCCAAGATTTGCTCTAAAGCTAGTTATCACAGAGTTATTCCTGGTATTTTAGCAAGGCAAGACATCAGGACAGAGTTTTAACTAAGTCATTATCTGAAAACTAGCTAAAAAAGGCAAGACTTCCTTTCTTCTGTAACCAGCAGCACGAAAAGGAAAGTGCATGTGATTTTCTCACTCCTATCTTTAAAGTAGCTCTGGTCTTGTCATTAAAATCAAGTTATTCCTTTTCCTCTTCCCTTGCCGCTTTCCCCCAAAAGAACAAAAAATTAACATAATTCAGGTCAACTTTACCATAAGAACTGCAGTGACACAGGATGGCTACCTGAGCCTTAAAAATGCATAGCTCAAAATCTTAATCCTATTCTAATCATTCATGAGGACAGCTAAATTCTTTCAGATGCAGAACAGCAACCTGAACTGCATTAAAAATCTTTAATCTCTCTCCCTGAGTGCACAGCACCCAATATTTTGCTCTGCACCTATTTGTTCAGGCAGTCAAACATCAAGACTTTCTCTTCTAGAAAATAAATGCAAAATAGGAAATAAAGAGGAGGGCCGTGGGGAGCAATAAAAAGACAGAGCCTCCATTTCTCATCTAAGACATTCTCATTCCCTGATTATGCCTCAACACATTTTTATCCTTCCCAGTTTTTACTAGTATGTGTCATTAATATTGTGGGTTTAGTTTGTTTTTTAAAGAAATGTGATATATTTTACCATTAATTCATTTTAAAGGCACATTCTCTTCCAGCTTTCCCTTTAAATCTATCTTGCACCTTCTGTTTGATTTTTGACAAACAAGGTGAAAAAGAAAAAAAAAAAAAAAGAAAAACAAAGGAAAAAAAAAAGCAACACAAAACTTCCAAAACTGAATGTGACCTTTATAGATCACATCCTGTTTTACCAGCTGCTTCATCAACATCTGTGCACCTAAAGAGTATGGAATTCTAAGACACTCTGAAGGACACATCTGCTGCTACTTTTTAGTCCACTATACTAAAAATTCATTAAGGCTTTAGAGAAACAAAAGACCATGGGAGAAGCAGTCTATAAAAGGTTGAGTGGTAGTATGATACAGCACATTAATATCTTTAATAGGGAAAAAAAATTAAATTTGGGCTAATAAAAGCCTTCTTTTATTCCCTCTGTAACACCTCCCCATGACTTGACCATCTGTACATTGATAAACAAGTAAAAATACATCAATGTGCTGTACCAAAGGACTTACAGATTTGTAGCAACTGACTACATCAGCACCATGTTAAGTACACCCCTTGGACATCCTTTAGCTGTGCACAAGCAGACAAAGCTTAATATTTCTCCCATCAGCTGTTTCAGAGTCATGCTTACTTAACCAAACAAAGAACAACTGTATTTTCGTAACACGTTTGTTTGACCTAAAACAAAATGTGAAAAAAAAAAAAAAA
>VXBH01002822.1:361628-405759 GCA_013400035.1 Rynchops niger
GACTCATTCAGAATAAAGTAAGGACTAGAGCCAAGCAGGGAAAATTCTTGATATTCATCTGTTTTCGAAGGAGGAAGAAAGTGGCCCTTCTACATCTTTACACAGTAGTTCTGTTTTTACTGGGCCTGCATTACCCTACATTGCATAGAATTTTTTACTTTGGGGCTGAAATTAGGCCTGCAACATCCTGAAAGCCTGGGATGCATTGTGTCATTAAGAGTAGAGAGAAATATCAAAAGCTAGTGCACTTTGCACCAAATTAAAGGTTTCAAGTACAAAGATCTAGCAACAGAAGAGTTAATCTATAAAAAAAGAAAAAATAGTGTGTATCCACAACACAGGGGTTGGAAATTAGTCATTAAAATAAGAAGTCCCCAGGCCTTGATACTGCTTTGGCTTTCTTCCCTTTTAATCTTAATGTGAAACAATTATAACATCTAAATGGTGTTATATTTCAGAACTTTTTTAAAGTTGTAATGCCAGTATTCATAATAATTTTAATTTGCTTTTCAAACAATCTTTGAGAAGAAAAGCATATTAAAATTATCATAATAAATCCAGTGGAGGATTATTGTTGCACTGGAATATCAAAGAATTTAGGATGCACTGAAGATTTATTGTCATACGAAACATTTAAGTGTTAATGATATTAATCTGAAACTGGGTGTTCTTCCTTTGATTAGATGCTATACATCAGTCTGACAGTCTTAATACTTTCTAGTTAGATTGATAAATGAAATCAATTTCAAGTTACATTATTCAGTATGCCTGCTAGTTAATTTAGAAACAAAATTATTTCCTTATAAATGTTAAATGATAAACTATAAACATGTAAGCACAGTACAACTGTTTCTTTTGTAGTGTGCATTGCATTATGAAATGGGTGCAACTTCCCATCCCAACAGTGGAAAATTATGGGAGTTATTCTCCTCAGCTGATGTTCCTTCCTCTAAGAAATATTTCAGTTCAAAGTGATCAAGACATTTAATATTTGAATGACCTAACTGATCTAAGTAGCAGTAGTATTCATACGCTTACAGCCAGGCATATGTAGACCATATACACCTCGGTGATTGAGCGTGCAGGACTTGCAAGTCCATGATTATTCTGAAAATCCTTAAAACATGTACCTAAGTGTGTTTTTAAGCACAGATGTAAAAAGTTTTGTACATTGTTGCTCCATGTTGTCTCTATTACCAGGCGATGCAATACAAAACAACAGAAGAAAACTCTTTTGCTCACATGGCTAACAAAACAGCAGCATTCTGTGTCAGTTAGATCTTGATGACCCTCAAAACTAAGCTGTTGACCAACAGCTTCATCTCATGCTTTTAATCACTCAAGTCTCAAAACCAGTAAGAAAAATCACATCTGTTTTCAAAGATTAAGCGTTCTTGCTAATTCTTCATTTATCCTTACTAAAAAACCTAGCAAACTAAGCTTCATGTTGTAAATCATTAAGCAAAAGCAGAGCTATATTTTCGTAAGAGCTATATGCAAATAAAAATCACTTAATCCATTCCAAATGACTTCATGCATACCAAGCCTTGCAAAGCAGGCATGAAAACATTCACGCCTAGGCACAAAGTATATGTACTGTATTGCATACAGTACATGTAATGCAATTTTTCACTTACGCATTAATGTAAGTTCATAAAAATCTTCCAACAGCTTCCTCAGTATTCTTCAGTTTTCACATATACATTTAAATAACTATCCATCAAGAACCCACATATACATAGATCAGACACTGCAATAATAAATGGAAAACTGACTCTCTGAAGGAGACAATTTAATTCATAGTGTGCAAGATAATGCAAACAAAACTAAAAGCAATAACTAAAAATAGGCATTATTTTCTCTTTTCATCAAAAGCTGATTACAATCCCTCTAAGAAACCAGCATGACTACACAGGTTTCATTGTCCTGTGCAAGGTATAGTGGAATTCATGACCTGGATTCATATAGTGGCTTCATGATCTGCTTGGACATGGTTTGGGGGGCAGAACTAAGCAAGCATGGGAGCTATCTGTAGCATCTATTAAGTCATACATTGAACACATGCTCAAAGTGTAAGTTTTTGAATGCAAATACACATTGTCACTGCAAGACCCGACACGTTATTTATGTCTTCAACACGTTTCTACATATGATGTTATGCCATGCAATTTGTAACAAAAAAAAAAAAGCTAGAATCAGGTGACTTCAGAGAACACTTGCTGATTTACAAGGTTAATAAATATACCATATCAGCATCTCGGCAGGTTAGTGAACTCTGATGCATTTTCTTTTCACTAATGGAATAGAATAACATGCTGACAGAACTGATTGAGAGTACTTAATTTTTTCCTCTTTCACAAGGATATTTAATGTGACTTTTACATGACTCAACTGAGAAACACAGTATGAAATGAGACATTCTTTCCCTAAATAAACTATATACGACAGGAANTGTTGAACTAAAACAAAAAGAAAAAAAAAAAAAAAAAAATCAGGATAGCTTGTTCTAGATTCACAAAATATTTATACTAGGAAAACAATTTCTATACAGACTTGAACTGAGGCTTTCACCAACGCAAGTGGTAAGAGGTGCTTACTGTAAGTGAATGTTAAACCTATTATGCACTCCACCAAACCATAGGTTATCAGGAGCATCTCTAATCCAAGTATTCCACACACCCACCCCCCCNATTTGCTTTTCAAACAATCTTTGAGAAGAAAAGCATATTAAAATTATCATAATAAATCCAGTGGAGGATTATTGTTGCACTGGAATATCAAAGAATTTAGGATGCACTGAAGATTTATTGTCATACGAAACATTTAAGTGTTAATGATATTAATCTGAAACTGGGTGTTCTTCCTTTGATTAGATGCTATACATCAGTCTGACAGTCTTAATACTTTCTAGTTAGATTGATAAATGAAATCAATTTCAAGTTACATTATTCAGTATGCCTGCTAGTTAATTTAGAAACAAAATTATTTCCTTATAAATGTTAAATGATAAACTATAAACATGTAAGCACAGTACAACTGTTTCTTTTGTAGTGTGCATTGCATTATGAAATGGGTGCAACTTCCCATCCCAACAGTGGAAAATTATGGGAGTTATTCTCCTCAGCTGATGTTCCTTCCTCTAAGAAATATTTCAGTTCAAAGTGATCAAGACATTTAATATTTGAATGACCTAACTGATCTAAGTAGCAGTAGTATTCATACGCTTACAGCCAGGCATATGTAGACCATATACACCTCGGTGATTGAGCGTGCAGGACTTGCAAGTCCATGATTATTCTGAAAATCCTTAAAACATGTACCTAAGTGTGTTTTTAAGCACAGATGTAAAAAGTTTTGTACATTGTTGCTCCATGTTGTCTCTATTACCAGGCGATGCAATACAAAACAACAGAAGAAAACTCTTTTGCTCACATGGCTAACAAAACAGCAGCATTCTGTGTCAGTTAGATCTTGATGACCCTCAAAACTAAGCTGTTGACCAACAGCTTCATCTCATGCTTTTAATCACTCAAGTCTCAAAACCAGTAAGAAAAATCACATCTGTTTTCAAAGATTAAGCGTTCTTGCTAATTCTTCATTTATCCTTACTAAAAAACCTAGCAAACTAAGCTTCATGTTGTAAATCATTAAGCAAAAGCAGAGCTATATTTTCGTAAGAGCTATATGCAAATAAAAATCACTTAATCCATTCCAAATGACTTCATGCATACCAAGCCTTGCAAAGCAGGCATGAAAACATTCACGCCTAGGCACAAAGTATATGTACTGTATTGCATACAGTACATGTAATGCAATTTTTCACTTACGCATTAATGTAAGTTCATAAAAATCTTCCAACAGCTTCCTCAGTATTCTTCAGTTTTCACATATACATTTAAATAACTATCCATCAAGAACCCACATATACATAGATCAGACACTGCAATAATAAATGGAAAACTGACTCTCTGAAGGAGACAATTTAATTCATAGTGTGCAAGATAATGCAAACAAAACTAAAAGCAATAACTAAAAATAGGCATTATTTTCTCTTTTCATCAAAAGCTGATTACAATCCCTCTAAGAAACCAGCATGACTACACAGGTTTCATTGTCCTGTGCAAGGTATAGTGGAATTCATGACCTGGATTCATATAGTGGCTTCATGATCTGCTTGGACATGGTTTGGGGGGCAGAACTAAGCAAGCATGGGAGCTATCTGTAGCATCTATTAAGTCATACATTGAACACATGCTCAAAGTGTAAGTTTTTGAATGCAAATACACATTGTCACTGCAAGACCCGACACGTTATTTATGTCTTCAACACGTTTCTACATATGATGTTATGCCATGCAATTTGTAACAAAAAAAAAAAAAGCTAGAATCAGGTGACTTCAGAGAACACTTGCTGATTTACAAGGTTAATAAATATACCATATCAGCATCTCGGCAGGTTAGTGAACTCTGATGCATTTTCTTTTCACTAATGGAATAGAATAACATGCTGACAGAACTGATTGAGAGTACTTAATTTTTTCCTCTTTCACAAGGATATTTAATGTGACTTTTACATGACTCAACTGAGAAACACAGTATGAAATGAGACATTCTTTCCCTAAATAAACTATATACGACAGGAAAAAGAAAAAAATAGTTTAGAAAGCAACGCTCTATAAACTATTAGCTTTTTGCTGTCAGCCTTTGAAATTCCTATTCAACAGAGGACTAGTAACATGAAAGGAAAGAAGGTAGGCAATTCCATATTCAAAATTAAATCTGTAAGTAAACTAAGGAGGATCCAAAATTTCAGATTCATAAATTTTATGAAGTTCAATTCTCTAACCCAAAAATAGACAAGGTTTCTAAGGCACTATTACTAAGGTATGAACATTCTAGGAGTTTTCCACACCAAAGACAAAATTGCAATCCTGCCACATGCACTACTGCAGATCCTGTTTGCTACAAAGACCATGCCACAGTGGTATTAAATAGAACATGACAACAGCTAATACTTGCATACATCAAGAGCCCACAAGAGATGCCTTTGACTTCTACCAAGATTATGAACAACACACATTTCTTTAAACAGAATGACCAGCACAGTACTCTTATCTTTACAAGCAGGCAGCAGCAGCAAGAAGACAACCAGGAGAAAATTCAAAACACAGCCTCAGAGAGAAGCTACCTGCCAGCTCTGTGTCACTTTCATTAAGATATGTCACAGACCAAGGCACTTTTTTTTTTTTTTACAAGATTCTGTTCACAAGAGTACTCCATAAGTAAGATTCCATTGAAATGACTGCATGAAGAATTTGAATATACTGTAATTACAGTAGAAAATTAGACATTTGACAGTACTGAGCAAATGAAGAAGTGTTTAAATTCTCTTACACGTTATATTTACAAATATTTTTAAAATAGACCAGTATTACTCTGCCCTGCTACATAGGGCAAAAAATAAACACTTTGGTATAGCAACCTCTCATAGTATGCCTGCTCAACTCTGCAGCATATTAACTACAGTCCTTTCTTTTAAAGTTAATTTAATTTTTATTAATAACATTATATTTACTATCCATCGTTAAATGCAACTTACAGAAGTTAAAATAATCTGTCTAAATTAACATTAATATTGCTTTAATGTTGGTTAAAAGAAACCAACCCTCAATAAGGAAAAAAAGGATGGATCCTCATTCATTTGTAGCATCTTCAGAGCTAATTTCAGTAGAACACATGCTTTACTGTTACCTGTTTTACTTAATTCCATGTAAACCCAGGGAAAAAGGAGGAATACGGATATACCCTCGATCTCATTTTACGTAACACTATCTAAAATGGTCTCTCTATTGGAATAGATTTACTGTCATCCACTGATCTACCCATTGCACTTTGCAGCTATTTGAATAGGACCAATTTTAGATCTATATATTTTATTGTTCTAATATTGAGATGAAAGAAGAGTCAGTTAAAATGCCTACTGTTTGAAAATTAATGTTCTTGTGATGCTAGATGAATATAAGAGACAGAATGGAACTCGCTTCAGAAGGCGGTTACTGGGTAACTGGTTACTCTAATTCACGCTCTTAAATAAAGTGGTTCTCGCAAATGCTTCGAAATAAAACACACCTTTTTAATTAGAGTCTGGTGGCTTATTCCAGTGTTTGAATGCATACATGCATAAGTAGAAACACATTAAAAGAAAGTGTGCATATTTCCCTTTATTTTCAGAACAATAATAATTTCCCCTTATAGTTCAGAATATGTTTATATAAAATATGTGTATACAGCACGCTCATATATGTATCAAGTTATATCACACAATAAAATAACCATCTTAATTTCTACAGACATCAGATCCATTTCAGATGCCATTTATGGCACTGGAATTCTCATTACTTAAGTCACTCCCAAGTTACAGCACTGTTTCTTCAGCAAATATGGAGCTCTTCCCTTCAAAAAAGATACCCAAGAGAACATGATAAAGCTATGACTTAGTACATACCCAAATGTACACAAAACTGGGTTCTTTAAAAGGCAGAGCAGGATGGCATAATCAGTATCACATTAGATTACGGACAAAACATCTTTTGTTGGTGTCGTGTTTGTTACTTCCTTTTTTGATTGCATGCTCATCCATCAGCCTGCTGGATGACAATACACAAGTTAATTCACCTTTCTGTACCGTAAGTACCTATTTGTAGAATAGGGATATCTATGCTGCCTTCTATTGTCAAGCATTGGCAGATCATCTGATAGATACCATCTCAAAAATGGGTCTCACCTAAGAAATAAAGTGTTTCCATGCTAAGATTTTCCTCAGATGTAGAAATTTAGTTGTTATTACAATGCCTTATCTTTCCTACTCCTGTAGTTACTTAATTAGAACATAACCAAGATAAATGGAGAACACCTGAGGACACTGTATATAGTAAGAGAGTGTCATATGTCACTATATATATATACATAGTGACAGAGAAAGATTCCACAGAACATTTCAAGAAATATTTAAAATGTGGCCACGTGCGTATCTGCTAATTCAGTTTTCATTCTTCTGTTACTGGAATCCTTATACTGACAGAATAAAGTAGACAGTAACTGCAGTATCATCTTGCACTAGCTCTGAACTTTTCTTCCACTTACAGAAAAGGTGTTTACTGCCATCTTCAGGAGTACCTGTTTGTCTTAACTTACAACACATTGTTCTTTAAAGTATGGAGTCATTACTGAAGATGGAGTGAATCAAGTGTCCTCCACTAAAGGGACAATAAAAACAAAGCTAACTATGCCTTTTTTCCACTTGATAACTAGACCTGCATGAAGCATTTCTGATATAAGAACAAGCTCAAACTTCATGGAATTACACCAAAGATTTGAAGACCTCAAAACATTTGTTTCATTTTAGAATCAATTATACAGACACTCTTATTTCTAATACAGTCAAAATACAGGAATGTCAGAAACCTCATAAAAAAAGAGCATGGACTCCAGCACAGCACTTATTTCTTAAGCAAGCCTGAACTCTAGATTTGCCTTTTTTTTTTTTTGGAAGACAATAAAACTTTGAACTTATACATACAATAGAATCCTGCCCTGATGAATTTTCTGACAGAAATTTAATCCACAAACTTGACAAAAAAAGAAAATTTGGATACGTTCATTTTACATATGCAATATGAAATATTTCCGCTGCACTAAAAAGAACAAACAGAAATCACTAAAGAGAGCAACTTATGCCATACAAGGTGGAAGTAAACTATTATACAAGATTGCACCACATCTTTTCCCAGTTAGCATTTATACCATACAAGGGTTATGGAGCGCAGAAGGTGCAGAAAAGCAGAGAATAAAGAATCCTTACTTAATTGCAAGCAGTATATCTTGCAAGAAAAATCAACAGAAGGTTTTAGTATTTGTTTTGTCATATCCTTTCAAAAAAAATGAAAAAAGAGCTGCAAGTGACTAAGAAAATAAAGTAGAGGAAGGATGTCCCATTATATTTTTAATAACTGCTAATAAGCTCAAACATAGGAGCTCCCCCAGGTCTCAATGTGAGAACAGCAGAATTCTAATTGATATGGCCAATGATTAATTTATACTGGCAGCTAAGTGTGTAATTATACTTATAATTATACATTTCATTTTATGCATTCCAATTACCAAATTAGCCTCCAGAATTTGGAAACACTTTTATTATTTTTTACAACTTTTTCTGAATACTTTTGGAAGAACTTTGGTGTCTAATATGGATGTCACCAATATAGGCATCAACAGCACAAGACTAGGTTAATAAGGCATAAAAAATTCAAGTAAACTTAGTTGAACAATAGCAACTGAAGACAACTGCCTGAGCAATTTCATACTGATGCATTCCTTATTTGTAACAGCTCTTAGGCAGAGCTAAAAGAGGCACAATTTCTTGCTATGGCAAGAACTACTGTAAAGGGTGGGCCAGGAACACAGATTCTTAAAATAAAAAAAATTTAATTGAATAAAAAATTCTTGAAATAAAAAACCTAAGTAACTATATTGATTATGAATCAGAGTTACTGGCTGCGCTTGTCATATAGGAACTCCTTTCAGGAGCCTGACAATCTATAGGACAGAAACTCTGGCTCCCAGGCTCACAAAAGATTCTCTGAGCTTTAACCAGAAAAAAAAATAAAAATCAATTAGCGTGACCTTATTTACAATAACAGGTTATTATAGTTTATTTCTATCTTGTATCCATGTAACTTGCACATACCTAATTTATAATTTCCCAAATGATATCCAGATTTAAATGGAAAACAATTTACTACATCTCTGCTATAAATTTTATGGGTTTTTCCCAACTGCAAATTAGTTATAAATACAGACTCTAACTTAGCTCCGATTTTCAGCCTTTCCAAAGTAGACTTCCATTCATACTCAGGATTTCCATGTTATGTTTAGGATGTAAAAATAAGTATATAATGCATTCGGTCCCCTTTATTTTTATACACTAAAATACAAGACAGACTCCAATTTTGTCACTGTTGGAGATGTGCTCTCCAGAGGGTCACGTTTCCTCCATTTCTTGAATAACTGTGACTGTTCGCTGTCTCCCTTTGACAATCTTCCAATTTTTTAAAATCCTTTTACAGCAATTTGACTATTTAATAGGGATGTCACCAATACTGATATCAAATGTCCTCCCTGCTGCAACTAAGTTTTCCCCTGCTTATATATTTAGCATCACATGAGTCTTCTTTGTCAAAGTGTTACACCAAATATTCCTGTTGATTTTTTAAATATTGTTCAGGAAGTAGCTTGTAACCAAAGAAAGCCCCTCTTCATAACCAGTTTTCTTGTTTCCAGAAAAAAAAAAATAATTACACTGGGCAGTAAGAAAACATTTTGCATTAGCACAGCTCACTAAGTGGTCCGATTTTTCTGCATAACTGCTTCATCTTTCTCATTTACCACGCCATTTATTTTTGTCACCCATAATATTTACCGTAAAAATGTTGTAATTATTTCCAGTTTAACAATGAAAACATTCAGAGAGATGCTCTGCTGGTTTTGGCAGACAATGATGTTTCCCCACAGATACCTACTTCTGTGATCTCTTCTTAGTCAGTTCTTAGCGCATTTAATATGGAATGAAGTACCAGAGTAGTTTCAGCTTTACAAATTAGGAAATCATGTGGCATTTAGAATTTATGAAAATTTATGGAACAGTTTTTAACCGTTAAATGATGTCAGAATTGCAGTCCTTAACTCCATGGTGCTCATTAAAATGCCTTCTTTGCAACATCAAATGCTGTTACTATCTCTAATATTCATTAGCTTAAAGGGTAGTTCTACAAAGACCTTAAAAACCCAGTACCGCTGACACTGGGTCACCATAATTTTGAAAGCATTTAATTTTGCTGTCTGAAGTGACATTTAAACCAGATGTCTCCAAGTAGCTATGGTATCAAGAGATGACAAATACAGTCTTTAATATGTGAACCTTGGACAAAAGTATCCATTTGATTCTTAAAATTGATTGATATTTTAAAGTCCTATTAAAAATGCCTCCTTAATTATTTATTCTTTCATGTTCTAGGGAGTGCTATCCTCTAACAGGATTTTAAATTTAATCACCTACAATTCTGTAGAGATATTGAATTCTTCTACAGGGACAATGCAAATTCTGAGAATCCTAACCTAAATTAATATACATAGAGAACACGTAGAATATCACAGCCTTAGTTAGGACAATGTACAAAAAACGAGGCATAAAGGTTACAGCATACTTCCCAGACCACAAAACTCAGAGAGGCGATACCTTCCAGTACATAATCTCTGTGACGCAATCCAGGCTACAAGAAGGTTATTCCAGACACAGGGTTGATGCTACCCAAGTGTAAACCCAGAGAAAACAGTGCTGCTGCCTGTGGAGACACCTCCCCTCTCCTTCACATCCCTGTATTGGCACTGGTCACGTTCCAGGTTCCAAGAGTATGACACACAAAAAAAAAAACCAGGGAACAATGTGCAAATTTACATGCCTTTGGAGCTTCCCTACTAAACCTGTCTCTGAATCTTGCAGTCTTGTTAAATTCCCACTTCTTTTGCTATATGACAAGAAGCTATCCATTGTCATTTATTTTCCATCCTTCATTCCTGGTGTGAAAAGACCTTTTTTAAAGCTAACATTTACTTAAATGATTCATATATATATATATATATATGGAAACCATATTACTTTTCAGTAACTTAACTTGGAGCTTGTGAACCCTTGTAATTACTCTGTAAATGAAAGCACAATTTGACTGTACAAGCTAAACAGTTTTCTGGGAAATATACTTCGAATGTGGGGAAATTCTGACACCTTATGGCTGTTCCTGGATATGACCTATGATAAGTCCCGAATAAGCATGGTCCCAGCATTAGCAGAAGCAAAATGACCAGCTTAAATGCCATTTGGGTTCCTGTAAATTAACTTACACTCTCACACATTTTGCACAGAGTCCCCGGATTGCTCAAGCAAAATTATCTCAGTATCCTCCTGAAGATTGAAGTTTTACGATCCTCTCTATACCCCTTCTTGATTCGTCTATAACTGTCTTCATTCCCTATTTCTAAGTGAATTGCCAGATTCACTGGCAGCAACGATGAACGTATGCTAATTAGCATCCGTCTCACCACAGCCATTCCAAATCAAGTCAGCAGGTATGGCAATTGGATCAATAGTACATGAGAATTAACCATATCTCTGCACAAGGCATAAGCATCTCTCACTAGTACTTTAAGTACTCATTAAGCATACTTTACTTATTCTAAAGTCAATTGTTAGCATGTGACCAATGAATATAGGATAGATAAGACTTACCAGCTTTTCTCCAGGGAACTAAAACAATGCTTCAGCTTATACTCACAATTCCAGTGTCCTTTTCCATATCAACTTTCGCCTGATCTCACAGTGCTCGTTGCACAGGACTCTGCTGTTGAGCAAAACTGCCAAAACTCCTCTGAAATCTTCTGAGATTTTTTTCCACCATCAATTAGTTGCACAATTACCTGGGGAAAGGAAAAGTAATGAACAAAGGGTTAGTGTAAAACATGCTCCATTGTCAAGAGAGTCACAAAGATATGCAGCTCCTCCCAGGAAAACTGGCATACACTGTCTTCCTTTCAAAGATGTTTGATTAGATTTGTATATGAATAAATGTAAAATAATGCATTTCACCTAACAATACATGAATAAAGTCTCTTAAATGCTAAGGGCCAATATATTAACCTCACAGCTTTCCAGAATGCCATATCATCCTCATTCCTCCCGTTTCATGGTGACAATGGACTAAAAGCAGGTTGTTTGTAAACAACATGGACCATAAAAAAGTAAGCACTGAGAAAATGAAAGACATTCTAAGGAAAAGCTAAAACCTAGGCAAAAACAACCCAACTTTTTAATATCAGAAGGCATAGTTAACTTTAGCAGATGAAAGAATACTTCTACTTTATTTCCACCTACAAGAAAGCTAAAGAATTATTTGAGAAAAAATTGTCATTGAAGTACTTGAAATGTCATTTATAAAGGGCAATATAGGATTAAAGTAATTTATTTCTATAATAATATTTTTGACAGATAAACTCTTTGGTCATCTGCTGTTGCAGTAAAAATAATATTGGTCTAACAAGAACAGAGGGTATTCTAACATGTATGGCTCATTGTAACGGTCCCACACTTCGGCATAACGTTGAAAGAAACAAGATGATCTTTTAAGTCCAGACTCCAATTTCTAAGAAAACGTCCCGCCAAGACATTTCAGTGCCTGAAGGGCCCCCTCAGGCCCTCCTTTGCACTCCTGGAGCTGCACTGGCTAACTCCTGGCACAAATAAATGGTAACAGGCTGTCACCCCCAAATATAACTAGGAGGACTGTGAGATCACAGGAAGATGTCACAGTTGATCCATTATTACCACACTAATACGGGTAAGCAGTCGACCTCCCTAGCACCTCCATGCACCCTGGGCGTGTGTAAGTCCATCCCAGCCTCTCCTCAGACTTCCCCATAAGCAAAAAGAGATTAAATCACAGAATACCAGTTTGGGAGGGACCTTAAGGATCATCTGGTCCAATCTTTCTTGGCAGAAACACAGTCTGGGCAAGATGGTCCTGACTCCAGTTTCTAAGAATTTTGCTGTGGGGAAAACAAGAAAGGCCATGTTCTTGTCGGGTAATGGGATTTAAGAACAAGCCTGCAAGAAGAGAGACACCTGTTGATCTCAGCTACCTCTCAGGCCTCTAATTCTGTCCATTGCCTCACCCTCTTGACTAAATGATTGTCTCTAATCAGCTGCGTAATTCTACACAAAAGTTGTAATTCTAACTTAACAAACAAACGATGTAAGCACAGAGGAAAATTATTTGTCATGAAGTCATATGATTGGTATCTTTACCTTGGGCTGTTTGTTTTTAAACACCTAATTGCGTGATACAGTAACTATAAGCCAGTTTCCTCCCTGAGCAACCAGTGGATGGGCCTTCCCTGAGGAGAACTGTTCACACACTGCTTCTACAGTGTTTTTCTCTGAGCTCCGCAATGTCTCACCCTCACCAGGACATTAATGCCAATATCCAGCAATTCTGTGGCAGAAGCCTGGCCACAGACAAAACAAAATTTCCCTCCCCCAGGACGTGTAGGAAATCAAATGCAAGTGAACAAGGACAAAGGTGCATCAAAATGGCGCATCATCAAAATGGCGCATATGCACTTATGGGTTCACCCTGACTAATAGCTTGGCAGCCACCTTAGGCTCTGCACGCGCTCACAGAGAGGGCTACTCTACACTGAGCACAGGTCTTTCACTACACAATATGTTATTTTAAATTCAGACAAGTCCAACACCCCAGAAGTGCATCAGGATGCGTTTTGACTAACCTTGCTAGCGTGTGGCTTGCCCATTTGTCGTACCATCCTCTCATTTTCAGATAGCATTAAGAAATTATTGGTAGCTGTTTGCTTTCTTCCTTTTCCCTCTTTTTTCCCTGAAATGAAAAAGATGGCACATAAGACCTGGGAAGAACCCATTTCTCTAACCTTTCTGGTAGAAGCAGTCAACATTTTGAAAGTAAAAAGAAGGAAAGCAGAGAGCTAGTTAGGAGTGTTAAATTCTTGCTTGGTTACAGGATACAAGTAACTCACCCATGGCTGAAGCCCTGTTTGCAGAGAGGGTTCCTCTGGGCTAGGTGTCCCGCCAAGACATTTCAGGGCCTGAAGGGCCCCCTCAGGCCCTCCTTTGCACTCCTGGAGCTGCACTCAGTGACGAGGCTGCTCTGGCTAACTCCTGGCTCAAATAAATGGTAACAGGCTGTCACCCCCAAATATAACTAGGAGGGCTGTGAGATCACAGGAAGATGTCACAGTTGATCCATTATTACCACACTAATACGGGTAAGCAGTCCCACCTGCCTAGCACCTCCATGCACCCTGCAGCCTGGGCGTGTGTAAGTCCATCCCAGCCTCTCCTCAGACTTCCCCATAAGCAAAAAGAGATTAAATTACAGAATACCAGTTTGGGAGGGACCTTAAGGATCATCTGGTCCAATCTTTCTTGGCAGAAACACAGTCTAGGCAAGAGGGCCCAGCACCCTGTCCAGCTGAATCTTAAAAGTGTCCAATGTTGGGGAATCCACCACTGCCCCTGGGGAGATAATTCCAATGGCTGATTGTTCTCACTGTGAAACACTTTATCCTTCTGTCCAACCAGACTCTCCCCATGAGTAACTTGTACCCATTACCCCTCATCTTTTCCATATGACTCCTTGTAAAAAGGGTGTCTCCATCTTCTTTGTAGGCACCCTTTAAATACTGGAACTTGGTGATAAGGTCTCCCATAGGCCTTCTTTTCTCAAGGCTGAGCAAACCCAGGTCTCTCACCCTCTCATCATATGTCAGGCTTCACAGGCCTTTGATCATCATTGTGGCCCTTCTCTGGACCTTCTTCAGCCAGTTCACGTCTTTTTTGTGTAGCAGGGACCAAAAATGAACACAGCATTCCAGGTGTGGCCTCACCAGTGCTGAGTAGAGTGGTTATCTCTGATGGTTATGCCCTTGTCCATGTAACCCAGCATCCCATTGGCTTTAATTGCAAACTTCATCAGTGTATGCTTGAACCCATCACCCAGGTAATTTATGAAGATATTAAACAGCGTTGGGCCCAGTATCAATCCTTAGGGGACCTGACTTGTGACAGGTTGCCAGTTTGAAAAGGAGTGATTTACCACCGCCCTCTGGGTGTGACCTGTCAGCCAGTTCCCCACCCACCGCACAGACCACTTGTCTGGGCCATAAAGCATGAGTTGCTCTAGGAGGAGGCTGTGGGGAACTGTTTCGAAAGCCTGGGAGAAATCCAGGTAAACCATGTCCACCTGTGACCCCCCATCAACAGAGCAGGTTACTTTATTGTAGAAGGGGATCAGGTTTGTCAAGCACAGTTTGTCCTCAGTGAACCCACGCTGGCTTTTCCCATTTTTATACATAAATTAATTCAATTTATTTTATACAAATTAACATGCAGTAGGTCACAACACTCACTTGTCACTAAATTCCTACTAGGGATTACAAACCACTTACCAGTCCCCCAAGAACACTGCATATACCCTCATTTCCTCAGGATATGACCTGATAGATTACATCGTCCAGATGGCTATTGCCATTAGCCAGAATGTCTCCACCTGGCTCAACCAATTAAGTTAGGCTTTAATCTTATAAACCTCTCCACTGGAGGCTGTTCTGGCTTGAGGAAAGATGTGGTGGCTTGAATAGGTTATTGTCTCTGTTTAGGCTATGTTAGAGGGGGCCCTCTTGAAAGGAGAAGGAATGATGTTTGTGTTTGCCTTTGTTAGGTTCTTTCTGATAGTTTTGAACCTATTACTCAGTTTCAAGAAAAAGTCTGTCATAGGGATAGAGGCTTAAAATGCTATTTTAGCACAAATGTTGTGAAAGCAGGTAGCTGGGGAGATGAAGAGAACTAAGTGAATGTCTTTACTGGGGGTGTGTGGATTATTGAAATGCAAAAGAAATAGGTGAGTTAGATTTACAACTCTAGTGGTTTTCTGACAGAGTAAGAAGGATCTAAAAACTGGTCCTTGTTCTAATTTGGATGCAAACTGCAGTTTGTTGTCTTGTTTTTGTAAGCTCATACTTAACTTTCTCACCTAGCAGAAATACATAGCTTGATTTTTATTTCAGTGAAAAGAACAGTACAATGTAGAGAACTTGGCTTTTTTTAAATTGTGGAAGATGCATGCGTAACAGTGAAACAGAATAGTTAGTAAAATACAATGGGCTCTTGGACTACCCATAAACACAGTAAAGTTAATTATTCACTTGACCATTCAATTATTCATAGAGCAATTAATAAGAACTAGAGTAATGATCCTAATTTTTAAGGTAAAGAAAAAAAACACAAGAAGCTTGAGTTATGTTAAGCCTGATACTTCTATTGTTATTTGTGATTTTTAAATGAAATACTGTAGATAATACTGACTTGTATTTGCTCATAATTCTAGCCTCAGATAGTTCTAAATCTAAAGCTGGATGTAAAGTAAAATGAAGTTGCATAAATTCCTGGAAACTAGAAATAAAATATTGTTCTTCAGGCTTAGAGGGATAAATCTTTTAATTATGTGATTTATAAAGGAGAACAATCTCAACAAAGATTGATTAGTCTGCTAAATGCTGAAAGTTTTGGATATGATTGGTTCCTACAATATATTTTAGATCAATTTATACTTTTTGTTTCTCCGCACTATTTAGTACATAGCGATTTCTTTTTTTAATAGCATTTTTCAGATATTCAGGACTCAATCTACCAGATATCATTAGCAAGAAGTTCTTTCTGCCCTTCACGTTTATCTGAAGGCAGGTGATATGCCTTCAGATATCACCTGCATGTAGGTGATAGCCAGGCATGTAGTGATCTGCTAAAAAGGAACTCACACCAAAATTTATGGCAGTTCTGTATATGTTAGTATAGAATTGCGCCTTAGTGAGTGTTAAGGCTTGGGGTTTTTTTTCCTCCTGTGCTAGCTTCCAACTATTGTGCGCTGCTAATGATTTCTTGTTCCATCAGAAAATATATAGTTATTACAAATTTTACTCAACATAATAAAGTATATATGTTAATCAATTAGGTTCTTAGACCATCCATTGCTTCACGCTTCTTTGTGATTCGGAGCTTAAAAAAAAAAATCTGAAATTGTTCTCCTGTATTATGCAGACTACGTAGAACCAAAATATTCCATCCTTTTTTAAGCATGCCAGTAGTGACAAGTAACAAATGGCTGGTACAGTTATTTAACTAAGCACGCTGAAGATTAAGATACTGTATGGTACTATTTGTATCTTTTGTGTTGCATATCTGCAGGTGTTTAAAGTCTTTGTAAGAACAGCTTGTTGTTCCCTTACAGAACAGCCTGTTTTCTTACCTCTGATCTACGAGATCAGTTTAAATATATGCTTTGTTGTTAAAATATTTTTGGATACAGATTGTACCAGAAACTACTAAACTTGGCGAGGAACAGAAAAGTCTTTACTTGCTGTACAAAGTATGAAAGTACATCCTACCAAGACTTAAGCACCTTACTCAAAATGAAATTTGTGATGTAGAGGCTGAAACAGATGGACCTTAAAATCAGTTATCAGCGAGTAATATTTTTATATTGGAACACTTTTCAGTAATCAGAAGTTGGCATATCTGGATAACATATGCCACCCTTTACATTTCACTTTTTTGAAGCCTTTTTTCCTAGTCGTTCCAGGTGAGACAGTTACCACTCAAGCAGCAAATGCAGTACCAAAGTCTTGCATTTCTTCCTGTTGCAGAAACTCTTCCATGTGTGGGAAGGAAAGAACCATGAAAGCCCATTTCATGAAACCAAAGTAAAAATTAAACTTATGTCATGGTCAGAGAACCTGCCTGCATGCCACAGCATGAGAAAACAGCAATGCGTGTCAAGACTGGTATTTATGTACCAGACCAAGACCCTACTTAGGCAATCAAAGTCAATTTGGGATTGTTTCACCCTTTCTACAGAAAGGTTTGTGCCACTCTTAGTGGAACCCAAACCCAATCTTGGCTCTTTGAAAGAAAATTAAGAGGATAAATGGAAAGATTATCTTCCCTCAGGGAAACTACCATTGTTATACACACTCAAACCAGACCCATTTCTCATAAAGTACAAAATGTAAAGCACCCCTTCTGCACACTGAGAACCTACTTATTTAGAAGGAAAGGTTGATTTAGCAGTGTTCCCCTGGGGAGCAGGTAGCTAATGTTCACACATCTGAGCTCTTTGCAGTACCAAATTATCTTCTGTTAGTCCCTAGTGAGCATGTGCCAGTGAACCCAATATAAAAGTAGAATTCAGTTTTTGGAGGCAATCTTTAGAGAAAGATATATTTGTCAGGTGGAACTCAGAAGGGGCAAAAAAGATGACTACGCAAGCAGCTGACTTCAGATATATTTACTACTTGATGGTGAAGTAGCCCGGGAGAGTCTGTTTTTCACCCTGATATTTGAGTTTCTCACTGGGAAGTTCTCTAGGATGCTACTGTGGAATTTGAATAATAAGGTGAAGTTGCTGTGCTCAAAGAGCAATTAAGACTGGCTTTGTTACCTCTTGTGCAACCCAGGGGAGTGAAGGCTTGCCTGGCTATCACGGGATACATAAATAACAGGGTAGTCTTGGGGAGACAGGACAGCCCTGCTTTTTGCCAGCAAACGGTTAAAATCAAGATAACAGAGACTTTGTGTAGTTCTTTGTTTCCTTTGCCTCATTACCTGTGAAATGCATATTAAAGTTGACACCCTGCATATGCTAATGAAGATTTTGGAGATCATGCTAAACATGTATGACTATAGCACTCGTCTCTCCACCCAAATCGTACTACACGTCACCTAGGGGAGGGAAACCTTGTAATTTTAGGGATAAAAGGATAGAGAAAATGACTGTTAAATGGGGAGAGAAGAAACTTGATACCTGACGGAGCAGTGGACGGGCTGCGTTCTCTTCCCCCACCCCAGGCAGGGACGCCTTTCTGGGTAAGCGCTGCGCCTTCCACCCTCTGGTGAATGTTACCCCAGGTTGTTGTACTGTCATTATTTTTGCTAGCAATGTTAACCTTAATTAATTAGCGCTACTGTAGTTAGTGAATTTATCAACATCAATCTCGAATCTGCTACTACTGCTCTCAATAAAATAACTAATTTCGATTATTTGTGAATCTGACTCAGTCCAAGTCCTTTGCTGGGACTCTGATGGTAAATCAGTGAAAGTCCTGGGACTCTGACAGACAAATATCAAAACTACAGTCCTTTTAATGTGACAGCTACCTTGCAGCTCATCCTAAGGAAATCATTGCTGTTAATAGGCAGCAAAGTGTCCTGTGTCCTCATACAGCATTTGCTTTCCCTCCTCTGGCAAAGAGATTGCAGCAAAAAAATAAAACCACATGCATGGACAAACGCATTATCACCTTATTCATCCCCACTGCCCCCATAAAATACATATCCCGTGTGGGCCAACTGGGATTCAGCTCTCAGGTGCTCTCTGATGACAAACAGCGCTGTGGTGGGTGCTGGCTGTTGTCCTATATCCAGCTGTTCACAAGTCTGCTGGCAGGCTCTTCACCACCTGTTTAGGCAGCGATTAAACTTCTTGCTCCTTTCTGGATTGCTTCCTTGAAGCCTTGGAGCTGGCAGAGGTAAGGATGGGCTGCCTAGAAGGACTGCTGGTGCTTAGCTGGGTCCAGGCTCGTTGTAGCAGCAAGTCCATGCAACGCTACAGGCTTAGGGAAGAGTGGGTGGAAAGCTACCTGGCAGAAAAGGACCTGGGGGTATTGGTCAACAGAAAGCTGAATATGAGCCAGCAGTGTGTGCCCAGGTGGCCAAGGCGGCCAACAGCATCCTGGTGCATATCAGGAATAGTGCGGGCCAGCAGGACTTGGGAAGTGATCATCCTCCCGTACTCGACACTGGTGAGGCCGTAACTTGAATACTGTGTCCAGTTTTGGGCCCTTCACTACAAGAAATTGAGGTGCTGGAGCGGGTCCAGCGAAGGGCAATGAAACTGGTGAGGGTCTGGAGAACAAGTCTAATGAGGAGCGGCTGAAGGAGCTGGGGTTGTTTAGCCTGGAAAAAAGGAAGCTGAGGCGAGATCTTAGCACTCTCTACAACTACCTGAAAGGAGGTTGTAGAGAGGTGGGGGTCAGTCTCTTCTAACAAGTACCAAGTGACAGGGTAAAAGGAAATGGCCTCCAGTTGGGCCAGGGGAGGTTTAGGGTATTAGGAAAAATCTCTTCACTGANAGATACGGTTCAGTGTTGGACTTGGCAGCGCTAGATGAATGGTTGGACTGAAGGATCTTAAAGGTCTCTTCCAGCCTAAACGACTCCCGTGATTCAACACCCTGCTGGCTTGCAGGTCACTGTCTCTCAAGCTGCTGGTGAGCGCAGCTCCATCCAGCGGCCACTCGTGAGGAGAACCGGCCACAGTTACCACTGGGGAACCCCTCCCTGCCTGCCCAAAGGCGGCTGTCCCGGTGCCAGAGGAGAGAGATTCGGCTGAGGCGGGCGCTGCGTGGCCGCCATTCCCCCTCTCACCCACCCCNCCACCGAGCGAGAGCTGAGGCCGCTCCGCCCTCCCCGCCATGCCCCCCAAGAAGCAGCAGCAGCCGGCGGGGGGCAGCAAGAAGGCGGACCAGAAGAAGAAGGAGAAGATAATCGAGGTGAGGCGAGCAGGGTCCAGGGGCGCTACTCTCCCGCCGCGGCCCTCTCCCTGCCCCTGCTGGGGCCTGCCGCTTCCCTTCGGAGGCGGGCGTCTCTCTCCCTCTGCCGCCTCCCCGGCTGCGGGGACACGGACGCCTCTGTCGGCGGCCGCTGGCCTCCCCGAAAGCCGGCAGTGAGGCCCGCAGGCCCCCTCTTCCGCCGAAGCGGCCACGGGAATGATCATAAAGCCGAAAACTTTTTTTAAAAAAGCGTAGGGGTATGCGCAAGCACACCTTGTCGGTGCTGTAACCCAGTCCAGAAGCACGTTCCGGGGTCCCTTCGCGGCCCCAGCGCTGCCCAGATCTGTCCGATGTCTTCCTATATTTTCTGAGTCTGGCTCATAGAAGTTGAAGACAAAATAATTTTAAGATTACTCAGTAACACATCGTATTCTATTTAAACTTCTGACACTCAATTCCATGGGAAAACCAGATTTAAAAAAAACCAACCTGCTAAAGGTGTGTATGTTAGTTAATAGCATAGTCATGGAAATCTGCTATATCGAAAAAAAAAGGTGATGTTGAGGGTACAAGAAGAGAGCAGTTATAGAAAATTAAATGCTTGCTTGCATCTATTGGCAAGAAAGTTAGTAGCTGCTCAGCTGTTTTAAGCAGAATATCCATGTAATGTAAATGTTCTTTAAAGTTTAGCACTGCAGAATACTGTTTCTATGTTCTTTGGAAGTGTTAGGTTAGACTGGTTGTTCTCTTTCTCTGCTAGCTTCAGAGTTTCTGGTGTTCTTGCTAAATCCACCTACATACAAAAAATCTGCTTTCTATTACAAAAAAAGGTAGCTGGAAGGGGAAAAACTTGCATAGATTATTAATAACTTATTACAAAATTCAAATACACAAAGACTATATATTCCATGTGGCGTTTGCCACAGAAATAAATTGTGTGAATGATCTGTTTTCTTTCCCAACTAGTTATTTTGACAAATTACAGACTTTTCAGATTAGTATAAAGTAACAGAAGACTAGCTGCTGTTGATAGGGGATACGTTGTAAATGAAAACAGGGTGACTCTGAAAATTTGGAACTGTTTATTCTCTAATTCTTTTATAATATATTTTTGGTTTGTTAGAGTTCCAAAAATATGTTAGAACTGAAGTATTATCACTAGATGAACATCTGTTACTTGTTCCTGGAAGGAAAAAAGATGGTATCGAATCAAAGGCATGGATAGGTTTTTAATGTAGGTATTTCAGTTACAAAAAATAATTTATTCTTCTTGTACTTGTGTGAAAGGGAATTATCTTTTTTTAATGGAATTTTTAATAGGTTTGGTATAGAAACGCACCGCTAACAATAAAACTTCAGGTATAGAGGAAGAATCGGTTCAGGCAGTAAACAGAAACTACTTTCAGTGGAATTTAGGAGATAAAAACACCTGTCTGGAATTGACATGGGGAAAGGCTTCAAATTAGTACAGTTAGAAAATGAAAAGCTTAAAATACTCGGAAATAAAAAGTAATATGTTATATGCAACACTATTCATCTGTATAACATAAATAGATAACATTTCTAGATGAATACTTGAACAGAAAAGTAATAAGTGATTACAAGTAGGAGGAAAAAAAAAAGCAGTATTTATGGCTACTCAGTCTTCATATTTTCCTTAGATGTTACTTGTGTAGTAATCAAAAACATCTTGTCCTTTTTGTCTTGAGAAGCCTGAAAACACTGTGTGTATATGCTCCCTCAATTACTTGGACGCAAGTAGGTCTGGTGATAAAAGCAATAGCTTGCACGAAAGCAGCATTTAGTAGGTTCTTTTGAAAAGCAAATTTTAAAGATGATCTGAGCGGTCTAAATACTGTCAGTCATGTTTCTTGGATTGCTTATGTTGATGGAGAAAATTGTGTTTAACTGAAAACTGGAGAGGAGTGGCAAGACTGTGGCTTTCTGGTTGGTTGGTGATGGGGTTTTTTTGTAAGAAACTTGTTCCAGCTGTTGGACAGTTTCAATTTATTTGGCTGTATTTATTTCTTGATTTTAGGACAAAACATTTGGCCTAAAGAATAAAAAAGGTGCAAAACAACAAAAATTTATCAAGGCTGTGACTCACCAAGTTAAATTTGGTCAGCAAAATCCACGTCAGGTAAGCATTTATTCTGTAATGTTTTCCTACTGTATAGTGAAATCATCTGTCACTACCCATGTAGATTGTGATATAATACTGAAGTAGAAAAAAGTTGAGATGTTACTTGCATGATATATTGTGATTAACACAGATTTAACTAGACAGTCTTCTTGCAAAGCCTGTGTAGCTGAGAATTATGTACCAAAACCCCTGAAAAAAAAACCCTAAACTCAATAATGGTGTGTGTTTCTTTACACAGTATTCTAATTAGGTAACATAATTGAGTTTACAGTATACCTGAAACAGTGAACTGTTAAAAATAAGAGCCGTTGTTACTAATACTAAAATTGGAATTGGGGGAAGATTAAAAAAATGTATAAGCCCACACGTGCTGCTTGTTTTATTTATGGAAGTATTTATTATAATACTTCTACATTATATGTATGAAAGCCTGCATCTAGAAAACGAAATTTTGAGACACTGTCTACTACTCTGCTCTTTTGTATAATGAAGTAAAGTATGATGTGTCTGAGATAAATGTTTAGATTACACTTAGTCAGAAAGCACAAATTTCATGAAAATACTTTTATAATGGAAGTGAGCCAGGTCTCTTATTCCTACGGCGCTAGGGAAGCTAGTTGCTAAGTGTTTATGCAGATTCCTGTTCTATGAATAAGTCTGTAGAATATTACATTTGCGTCAGCTAAATTAATGATATCATAATTTAGGTTAAATTACTTGCATAACATAAGGATGAACTAACAAATGTCAAGTACAACTTTAAAGGTAAAGTTGATATTCAGGTCGTTAGAGCTAACAATTTCTTATTGTGGAAAGGACTGCTTGATGTCACTTGAGTAACACCAATGTTTCTGAAACAGGATTTTTTTTGCAATTTCTATATGAAATCCCTGAATCTGTAGCATTTAATTGAATACCAGTATGTAAATTAGACAACCTAAAATAATTTTTCTCAGATGCTCTTAGCAACTGACTGATGGATGTAAAAAAAAAAAAAAAANAAAAAATCTTTAGACCTGATTATCCCTTTCTTACCCTGTAGTAATGATTTTCAGTTAGGATTGTCCCCGAGAAAGGAAGAACGCTTTAAAGCAATTATTGTTGTGTCCTGAGATGCAAATGGAAATGCTGTCAAGGATTTTTGCGTAATAAGAAAAAAAAGGCAAGCTTCATTTTCTTGCTTTTAGAACCCTAGGATGAAACAAAACTGTTTTTAGAGTACTACTTTTTGTAGTTGACATACGTGGGTCTGCATGCTATACAAAATAGAATTTATGGACTTTCAGTATGAAAACTGAGTGTTCTGTATGTGCACCAAATTAATCAATTCCATTTTAAAATAATTTGGCATTTTCTTGCCAAATTCATTGTAAGAACAAAGCTCCTTTTTTAATATTACACTGTATTTTACCAATGAAGCACCCCACATATTTGTATAATGGTGGGAGTCTCACTAGCTTCCCTTATGGATAAGAATCAAATCTTCTAATAATGTTTTCCCCATGTTCTCTTTCATCTATCTCCTTCCCTCTTTTCTGGCCTTTTCTGGCTTTTCCAAAAAGGATAAGGCAGAGTCACGGGGTTTTTTTAATACACAAACCTTGCTTTTTCCTAGTTGGGCTTGTTGAGTCCTTGGCCCCTAGTTACCTATAAAATGAATGTTCTTGTCTTACAAACCACCAGTTATCAATTCATCGATATAAATTCAAAGCAAAAAAAGTGTTCTAAAAGCAGTTCCTAACTTCTACAGACAGATTTCCTAGAAGTGCTTCTGGTATACGTGAAGAGAAAGAACAAAGCAGCACATAGGGGACTAAAGACAGATAACCTATTTGCGCAGATCCTGAAGTAACTGCATTGAGTACTTGCACTGCTAATGTATCACAAAAGAGCAACTAACTTTTCCTCTCCTTAGTCTCTTCACTTGATTTCCTAGCCTGTAAAGGTGGAACAGAGGTAACTGTTATCTAATGGTACCTACCAGGACCTCTCATCTCTGACAAATCGCATTTGAAATCTCTTCTGTTTGAAAAGTCACTACCACTAGATGGCACTGGCCATTCATGGAAGGGCAGGAATTCTGAGAAATTCAGATATCATAGGTTCTTTCCCTCTTCCACTTATAAACTAATTTATCTGCTATTTTAATGTACAGTTCCTGTGAAGTGAGTAATGTAATTCTAATTATATATTAATAACTTCAAATTTGGGGTCATTATAGGCTGCTCAAACAGAAAGTGAGAAGAAATTAAAAAAAGAGGATAAGAAAAAAGAATTACAAGAGTTAAATGAACTCTTCAAGCCTGTGGTTGCTGCACAGAAAATTAGCAAAGGTATGAGTAACTGAATTCTCTTCACTTATGTTCCCTTATTTTACCTGAAGTAGATGAGTAAGCCTTTGAAAACAACAGTTCACTTTTCAATAAAGTAGATATGTCTGTTTCCTTCTCCATCTAGTGTACTAAGTAGTTTTTCAGTAATAATTTGACTTTTTTTTTTTTTTTTTTGGAAATCATCTGGGATTACTAGATCATTAAAATATCAAAAGCTACATTGATATTGACAGGGCAGCTACAGATGCCTTGCTGTATTCAGGTTAATTAGGTGCTTCTGAATGAGTGGCATAATTGTGTGCGTGTGCGATGGTATTTGTTTAAAGCATCCTTTCTCCCCAGGGAAATGTGAACATCCAGGCATTACAAAGAGTATAATGTAACTATTGTCTTCACAGAAAACTTGTATTCAAATCAGAACAGTAAAAATTTTCCACTTACTTCTGTCCCACCTCACAGTCAGCTGTAGGACTTTGCTTTGGAATTGTGGTCTTACTTGAACTCAGTTATTGAGCAAACTAGTTTTCTGATATAATGTAAGTTTAAGAGTATTTTATACTTCAGTGAAACCCTACAATTTGCTGCCGTGTGGGAGGAAAAAAAATTATACTGTTGGAATGAACTATCAGCTCTTTGCTTTATTAATCTTTTGGTACTAATGAAATTATGTGCAATAATTTTTGACTAAACAAGTGTGACTTCCAGATGTGTCTTAAAGCAAACCTGATATTTGTTCGCTGTTTTCTGTTTATGATCTGCAATGGTGAACTTTCTCCAAATAAAGTAGCTCTTGACTTAAAGCTATTTCAGAAGAACTAATATTGTCCTAATGAAAGCATTGACTTTCTACTGAGATTGCCAACAAGGAGAGCTATATTACCTGAAGTTCTTTTAGGGATCCACTTGGTGTTTAAAAACTAGATCTTTAGTTAAGATTTGAAATGGGTGTATTGCTGTACGTACTCTAGTCACTGGTGACTTGCACCAAGCTTAAAATCAGCGAGTGAAAAAAAAGAGCTTGAAATCTTACATGAAGACTTAAATGCTTTACTTATAATATACATTCTGATTTCATTGTGTCTCACGGATACATTTCTACTTATTTCTATTCTCACCTCCTAATGGTCTAATAATTCCTTTAGTAGGATGACAGTTACTTAAAGTGGTCTGAATGAGTGCAGATTAGATTATTAAAATTTATTCTAGTGTGTTGTTGATCTGTTAAGGAAAGGCTGACATCCAGAAAATGTCAGCTTTACTGTGTATTAGGGCAAAAAAAGCTTATTGTATAGGGAAGAAGTTCCACAGAGTGATATCTTGTATGTATTATATGAATGAATAATTTGCTTAGGCACACTGCTATCCATATTTCTTTTAATAGTCAACTGCCAGCTTTGATACTTAATGCATATATCCTACTGTACAAAGTAAATAGGACACATTCAGGACATGAAGTATTTACTTGTGATGAACACACACGCATTAAATAACTTTCATTTTTAAAAACCTGTTTTCATTCTCTACACATCCTAAAGATTGTACGATCCTAGACATTGTTCTCAGAACTTTTAATATACAGCTTTTGCTTAAAAAAATTGTATTAAAATATAAAAACTTTCTTCGCTCAGGTGCTGACCCCAAATCTGTAGTTTGTGCTTTCTTCAAGCAAGGACAGTGCACTAAAGGAGACAAGTGCAAGTTTTCTCATGATTTGTCTTTGGAAAGGAAGTGTGAAAAACGAAGTGTCTACATTGATGCAAGAGATGAAGACCTTGAAAAAGGTATAATAATTCTAGAAAATGACTACTAAACTATTCTGAATCTGGATTTTTTAAGATTGAGTTGTCTTGTGGTTATGATCCTGAAGGGCCTGATCGATGATCACAGCAACCCGTACCACTGTGTTCAAACTTACGAACGGTGAAACTTGCTTTAAAAAGTGTGCTCACAAGTATTCTTTAGGTCTTGTTTAGAAAAAAACTGTGTCCTAATGGTATTGAATGGTGGTTTTTGAATTTTGCTGCATAATATATTATGTCATACAAGTAGCAAGCTACAGAGTATTTAGTCTTTCTTATAGTTGCTAGTTTCTTCTGAGTTCTGTAAAACCAAAGTGCAAAAGGAGGAAGTGTAATGAGCAACCATAACTGCCTTCCAGAACTATTATTAGTGTTTCCCCAAATGTGCACAGTTCTAGAATTCAGGATACTTTAGAATTTTTTCTGTGACTTGATATCCTTTCTCCAAATCATTTGTTGGCAAAGTATTCTGGATTTTACTCTTACTCAGCAGGGGTTAGAGATTTTATAGTCAAAATAATTTATTTAGTTTTTCCACAATTCATCACGTCTGGGATTCACTGCTACTGTTACCATTGCTGATCTTGCTTCTTTTGATGGCACCTTCTTTTAACACAGAAAATTTGGGATTATCTCTTCGAGCATCAAGTTACATTATCTGTATTTCTGGACATCAGCCTCCAACCTTCTCTTTTATTCAGTTATCTTCCTGCAGTTCCCTTGTCCACCCTCAGTAGCCTACAGATGGAATGACAAGTTTTTTAGTCTTTAACTGAAACACACTTCATGCATGTCCAAATATAAATTTCTAAGGCTTTTGAGGAAATTGTCTTGTGAGCAGCATAGAAGAGTTTGAAAATTTTATAATAAAAGCCTGAATTTATTTTCCATACTATAAAAACTAAGTAAAATTTAAGAATTGCATGTCAAAACTGTTATTAGGGAGAAAAGCAATATGACAGCATTGTTTAGTATTTGAAATTTTTTTTGTGAAACCATCTGTTGTCTTTTTCTAGATACAATGGATAACTGGGATGAGAAGAAGCTGGAAGAAGTGGTGAACAAGAAGCATGGTGAGGCGGAAAAGAAAAAACCCAAAACTCAAATAGTATGTCCTTTTTTTTATTTATAACAATATTTTAAGTATACGGTTGAGCTCATAGTATTTCTGGTAATGTATTCAAAAAAAAAAAAAAAAAAAACACCCTGAAGCTCTTCCAGTCATAAGGTATTTTCTCATGTAAAATACAAATGGATAGTAGGTGAAGTGCTTTCAAAATAAAAATGCTAAAGTAATCAGCAATATATCTTACGCATCCCATTTGCTTAGAAGATTCAAGTATTGTGATGAGTTAGTTCTGTCATCTCATTCCAGTGACTGCTACATATATACTAGCTTATTTACGCACTGGATGGCATATAAGCTTAAATATTCTCCTGTAAGCTGAAATTTACTAATTGAGAGTCACTTGTAGTTCCTGACCTCTAGCTTCAAGAATACTGTTTAGTTTGTGCACTAAATGGTATAATATCTTAATCCCTTTTTCATTCTTCAGAACTATTTCACTTTGTTTTCAATACCAAATTACTAAATATTCTTTTTGACACTTCTTAAATTTGCAAAAGTTAAACTTTGATATGGCTAAGTGTGAACTATGAATTGATATGAGCTCAAGATCATGAGCTGGAAGGTTTAACATCTGAGGCAGATTCTCTTTACTTTGATTAGAGCTATACTGATGATGGTGAGCAGGAAGAGAAAGACCATTGGCATGCTTTTACATGCACAGCTGGGTTTACAGTGGTACACACTTGCCAGTCTTCTAAATGATCCTGTCTTTTTAAGTTGGGATTATATTAGGGGAAAAAGCTTTTGACTACATGAATTTTAGATAATTAGTTGAACTTCTTTTGTCTACTGTTTTAGTAGTGATGCATTTCACGTGTTTTTTCAGTTTTGAGCACAACTGGCTTTGAATTATTGTACTTCCAACATGTAGTAACTTTATATGTAGTGTAAATTGCTGGGGATGAAAAGAGGATGTGGTGCTAACAACCATTGTTTTATACAGGTCTGCAAATATTTCCTTGATGCTATTGAAAACAACAAATATGGATGGTTTTGGGTCTGTCCAGGTGGAGGAGACAACTGCATGTATCGTCACGCTCTCCCTCCAGGTTTTGTATTAAAAAAAGACAAAAAGAAGGAGGAAAAGCAAGATGAAATTTCTTTAGAAGATCTAATAGAAAAAGAGGTAAACTTGTCAGACAGGTACCTTTTGGTGGTATTTGGTTTTGTACTCTGAAGAGACGGTTGTAAATATCTTCCTAATTAAAAAATATAAAGTGTTTTTATAGCTGTATGAGCTAGGGTATAGTATTTGATTCATGTTTTTGTTTAGAAATTATTACCTAGTGAATAGATTAAATTATAGCTGTGTACGTAGTGCAGGTGTTGCTAATCCTCTTCTAGGAGGCTTCTATTTCTTACTGCTATTTTTCCTTGATCTGCTACAACTGCTTCTATGGGCCTTCCTCAATGCCAGCTCACTGCCTGCCTCCTTAGTTCTCGCATCCCAGTTATCCATTGTATCTCATCTCCTCTCCGTAATGAGCAAGCAACGTCAAGAGAACAGGGCCTTCTGAAGGCATTACACTGCGGCTCTGCTTATTTCTGTCACCATTGCATGGCAGTGGCAGTTTGAGGAGAACCTGAGCTATCGTTGTTGGTTTCTTTCCTCCTTCACTTTTCGTGTTAACTTTTATGTCACCTCATCTTACTAACTGGAAAATTCTGTGTTGAGTCAAACTTTAAGTTGATGGTGCATGTTTAATAGTGGTGAGAGTGAAAATGAATTAGAAAGAAATGTTTTCCATTAGTTTCTGGAAAAGAGTAATTAACTCTCTAATTTGTTATAGCCTTTGGAAACAGTTTCTATCATTAATCAGTCTCTTTACTTGACAGCGTGCTGCCTTAGGACCAAATGTTACCAAAATTACTCTAGAGTGTTTTATTGCATGGAAGAGAAGAAAAAGACAAGAAAAAATTGATAAGGCTGAGCAAGATATGGAGAGGAGGAAAGCAGATTTTAAAGCTGGCAAAGCATTGGTGGTATGTTCTACACTCCAATTCTTAATGTAAGAAGAAAGAGTAAATAAGTTTTTGTAATAAGGTAGCTAGCCTGGAATTGCTTTTTTGCTTCTTTCTTTACAGCCGTATAAATTCTATCAAGCAATAAATTAAGATTTTTTTTTTTTTTATGTGAATAGATTAGTGGACGTGAAGTATTTGAGTTTCGACCAGAGTTGGTTGATGCAGATGATGAAGAAGCAGATGACACCCATTATATTCAAGGAACGGGAGAAGATGATGAGGTAAAGAAGAGTATTAACTTGAAAAGTGTTTCAAGTTACATTCAAGTTTGAAAACTTTTAATTTGAGAGTTCTTTTAGTGCAGTTAATAAGCTTCGTTCTTAATTTAACACAGCTACAGAGTATATCTTGTCAAAATTCTGGTGTCAAAAGGAAGATTAAAGAAATTTTCTAGGAATCCTGCGGAAACGAGAACTTCTGTAAAAATTCATGCAGAGAATCTTGGTTTTTCAGATGGAAGACCCTGTGTGCATAAATGATGTCGATTTGAACCTGTATGTCCCAAAAGCTGTAGATGAGACTGGTATTACTGTGGCTAGTCCGGAGCGATTCAGCACTTACACTTCAATAGAAAAAGATGGTAAGTTCATTATTTAGGCATCATTAATATGTCATTGAATTGTTAAGAGCTTCCCAAAAGGTAGATAGAATTGAATTACTCATCTGCTGAAAAGAAGTATTTGTTTAAAAAGGGTAGGGGGAGTGAAATTAGTATCCACGATACATGGAGTTACTAAAGAAAAAGCTTCTAGTAAATGCTGTGCACTTCTTAATTTCTTAAATTCAAGATTAAATAAAAGATGGTGTTTATGGCCACTTCAAGTAAATCCTTAAGATGTTTGTTTTAGCAGTTTCCCTTTTTTTCAGATTTAGTAAATGACTGAATGAATAATATCAACAAAAATCCAAGCTTTTCTTCATATTTTCTATCTGTCTTAAGATAGCTTCTAATTTCTTAGAGCAAAGTTTTGAAGTCTTGATCTTGGTGCACTTGTGAAATGCATGAAATGCTATTTAAGACCCAGAGTCTTTTAAGTGCAGGCATTCAGTAGGAGTAGCTAATGAAATTTGACCCAGCTATGAAAATAGGAGTTTGAGGAATTGGGAGTTTGAGTAATTTTTTTTAATCTGTTTTAATAATTGACAATCCAAACCTGCATATTAATTAGGTACATTCAATTTACCCAAAGTAAGTCTACGTACATCTCAAATAACATAAATTCTTTATAGTTTCAAAACTTTAAAGTCTGTTTAGTAGTATTGTGAATTAGTGCCTTGTGACACTGAAATGTGTAAGAAGTATTTTTATTTTCAGATAATAAATTAAGTGAAGCTTCTGGTGGTGATATAAACATCAGTGAGCAAAATGATATAGAGGAAGATAATGATGGAGATGGGGAGTTGGAAAATGGAGTAATTGATGCAGTTCCAGTTGATGAAAATCTTTTTACTGGAGAGGACTTGGATGAACTAGAAGAAGAACTAAACACTCTTGATCTAGAAGAATGAATTAAAAAGCTCAAGCAAGGAATTAAATCTCTGTGACAAAGTGAAAACTGACTATGCTTTTTCTCCTTTTTGAATAGAATTCTTAAACAGGATGTTTATGATTACCCAGCTGATTCTGATGGGCACATCATAGGAATATTTTCCTTCAGTCTCATCTACTCCAGTCTCGACTATGCTCACAGTAAAACATTCAAAGTAGTTCAGAATTACCTGACAGATGAATCTGCAGAAAATGATGTTATAACTTTAAACTAAAAGTAGAAAGCGTAACTGCTTTGCCAGTGTGCAAGCAAAGTGGGCAATTTGATACCAGGTACAGTAAAAAATCTCAAAGTATACATTTTTCACCCGAACTGTGTTTTTATTAGTGATTGTGTTGATTAGAAACTGCCTGAAGTGTTTTTAGGCAGTATACTCTAATGGAGCTGATGCAAATTATGCTTCTTTAAGTGGTGATTAGCTTTATTTGATCAGCTGGATACTGAAGATACGTGAACTGAAACGTCATACAATACAATATGGTGCCCTCTGTTTAAAATGTTGTAAAGTTTCCCACCTCCTTTTGCCAACAAAACTGTAAATAAAAACTATCAACTTTAAAATACCTGTGTTGATTTTTCTCTGTTAAGTTAGGATATCACACCAAACTGTTAATAACTTAATTTTCTAATGTAGTGATAAGCGTTTTTCTCTCCAGTCCTGATAGAGAAGTGATGATGTTGGCTTCTGTTAAATTAGGGCTAACTGCAATTACAGCTTTTTTTTTTTCTACGCTTCATGCAGTATAAAATCCAGCAGATGACTCTCTTCCCCTACTGTTCTTATCTCCTACCCATCCATTGACTGATTTCATACATGTATACATCACTCATTGCTATTTGAGTCCTATTCTTTCCCCACTGGGTTTTTTATATTGGTGATGACTTCAGGCTCTGCAGAGCAGGGATGTCATGGTCTAGAAAATGCCTGTCATATCTTTGGTGTTTTATAAATAATGAAGTTAACGCAAGAGTAAGTTGCCCCAAAGGGGAGGAGTGTTGTATCCTGCAGGGGACACTTACTGTCAGGCTTAAATGAAAGCCAAGGTGTCCTTTTAAACTTCATTGAATCCCTGCCATTAAGATGGCTTGGTGCTTTTTCAAGGGAGCTGTAAGTTATGCCTCCTTGCCGTGCTCCTAATAGTATCTGCAACAGTATTGCTGTACTAATGATACTGTTTATATTGATTTTTTTTTTCTAAAGCTTTTAAATTATTACTTAAAGACCACTAAGATTCATAGCATTGTTAGCGAGCTTTCTCGAACTGCTTTTGGCTGGTAATGTTAGCTTTAATAGTTCTGACACTGCTAAATTGACTCTTGTATCTGAATGCTATTTCTAAAATAGCTGATTTAGACACTTTTTGTCCTTTTTGGGATCTTTGGAATTTCTTTTCTCCTACAGGAACAAGAAGCAGTGTTTGGGAGACGGAGGCCTACTGAAATTGACTTCTAAAATGTAAGTGTTTAAGGAATAAAGCTGCAATATCAGATATACATATTTATTTATGGAGATTTTTCTCCTATGGCCATAAATAAACAGTGTTGACAGATTATTGTATTATACTGTCCAGCAATAGGATACCTGGATATCGGGACACTTAAGAATGCGGTTCATATTTGAATGTATGATGCATAATTTTTCAAAGTTGTATATTTTAAATTGGAATAAAAGTAATTTAATCATTATCAAGGATTAAAATGTCTTTCTATATTTTGTGTCTTAGATGCTGGTATATTATATATAATACGGATTTCTATAATACTGATCTGATTCACTGATCTAAATAGGCTAAATCTTTGTCACAGTTGTGTCAATGTTAATTATTTGCATTTTACAGTGAAGGAATGGTAGAGTAACTCATACTATTCAGGTAATAAACCACAGATGGGCAGAATGCGTGTGTGCTCTTTTGGGTCTAAAGGGCTGGGTTGTGGTGCATAACTCCATTGTGCACGCATCACTTAAACATTAGGACAGTTGCCTTGCATAGTATTTGAATATGTTAAATATCTGTACGTTGAAGAAAAACTTATTTTCATAGGCAGTAGTCACTGACACATTACTTCACATGGTCAGAAAACAATAGTTTGCTATCCCTTTTTGGTTTTCAGTCTTCCCTTTCAGTTTACTCTGGCAGTTCTGACTGGACTTGTTCTAGCCTCTTGTTTTGCTTGGTATGTCTAGATTTCTAACCACGAAAGCAGGGTGACTGCTTTTAAAGAAGTCTTTGTTAGTATAGCACTCAGGCATGCTTTTAAGGATTAGTAGCACTATGCATCTTCCTGCTCCTTCTGCTTGAATATAACCTGATAAAAAGTCCTCAATCCTGTGAGGTTAAGCCTAAATTTGTAGCTGACGGGGAATTCCAGTCAAGGCTCAATTAAAAATGAATGCAAAGACCTTACTTGGGGTAGATTAATTTTGGGAAACTTGCATCAATGAGAACAACTCAGCGGTTAGTCACATTCAGGTGGACTCTATCACAATGCTTATTTCCAAGATATTAAAAATTAATCTGATGTAAAGTGAATGAGTCATGGAAAAATGAGATACAATCTGAATCCTAAAATAGCAGTATCTTCACTTCAGTGACCGTCCAGTTTGTATGGGTCAAAAATAGAGTATTTCACTGTTACAGGAGTAGGAAGGCTCTGTCTGAGACACGACTGGGTTGAGGTCAGGCTGTAGAAGATCATAAGCCTGGCAAGAAGCACTTCTGCAATGAAATTTATTGCCATCCCTTGTAGCCTGCACCACTGTTTGCATCATCTTGTTTTTCTCATAACTCGAATAGTATGTGAGAAGTGTAGTGTAGCTATGGCTTTAATATTTCTTGAGGGAATATTGTAGTAGTAGTAGAATAGTGTAGCACCTTTATTACTGGACACCAGCGTAGACAAACCCATTATTTAAAAAATGCTGTAGAAAACCCATTCCTTTCCTTCCTGGTGCTTGCTGTTGTGGATGCTGTAGCATATTTGTTGGCTTTAAATTTTGATGTATGTTAAAACCCCATTTCTGTCACACAGAAAAACTGCTTAAACTGGGTAGCTTTTAAATTCTGGGATTTTATTTTTTTGAGACCTGTGTGATCGAATTTCATGCTCCCCACTTGTGTTATAAAGAGCACTGTTGGTAAGGGCCTGGAAAAAATTTGGAGAAAAAAATTAAACATAAAGAGTGACCTCAAATATTACACTATCCATTAATTGTTTGCAATGGAAATGTTGCTGTTAATGGACAGTGCTCCCCAACTGCTTTTTATTAAGAGGAGAAATTTACTATTGGAAAATCTTTGGATGGAGCCGTGGTACTTTTCTTGGTAATTCAGTATTGTCGTCATAGATAGTGTTTATTTAACAAACAGATTGTACAAAAAGAACCTACACATACAAATGAGTATATTTTTATAGTATTTTCTTTCACAGTTCTTTAGTCAGGTGTGTGAAATAACAGGTGTCCAAAAGTTTGTCTTGGACATTCTGAATGCCGACTTCTACTTAATTTGCAATGTTTATGCCCCTTCTTAAAAATTACCTGAATATAATAAGGAATGCAGGCTCAAATATTTTGTAAGCTTATATATCTTGCAAATAACATACTTGGAAGTTTCATAAACAGTGGTGTTATTGTTCCATGTGTTGCTTTTGAGTAACTTACTGAAACTGTAGAGTGATTGAGTAGACCACAAACCTTACAGAGTTAGATCTTTTTTTCCCTCAGTGAAACTATTAGAGCCCTAAGTTGAGAGAAAGATTGCTCTAATATGCAAGTATCTCTCATATATATTCACCTGACTACCCGCTGAATAACATCAGTAACGATAGGAAAAGAATTGGGAAAATGAGATCTGGGAAGGCCAGGGGAATGGCAAAAAAAAAAAAGTAACAGCAGCTGCACTGTATCAGACCAAGATACCATTTATCACACTCCAAAAACCAGACGTGTGGGGAAGCAAGGTAAGAAAAGGACAAGCCCATGTACTTCTCAGGAGTGCTGGTCATACATATCTTCCAATGATTTCTAATCTGGAAGACTTCCTCTACTACATGTAGCCTGTAATGGCTTTCTTTTCCAAGTACATCCCCTGTTTTTCCTGGTAATCCCTATACATTTGTACCATCTTTTGGAAACCCAACGGTTCCACAACTTTGCTACATCTTGTTTTGAACGCGACTCTACTAGCTTGTGTTACTAGATCTCTAGGGAAATATACTTGGAGGAAGTGATATCACAGAATGGTTTTGGGTTGGAAGGGATCTTAAAGATCATCTAGTTCCAACCCCCCTGCCCTGGGCAGGGACACCTCCCACCAGCCCAGGCTGCTCAAAGCCCCATCCAGCCTGGCCTTGAACACTTCCAGGGATGGGGCAGCCACAGCTTCCCTGGGCAACCTGTTCCAGTGCCTCACCACCTTCACAGTAAAGAATTTCTTCCTGATATCCAATCTAAATCTACCCTCTCTCAACTTGAGGCCGTTACCCTATGTTCTACCCCTACACTCCCTGATAAAGAGTCCCTCCCCGTCCTCCCTGTAGGCCCCGTTTAGGTACTGGAAGGTTGCTATAATTATATCCTATGCCTTCCCCTGTTTTTACTTGATGCAAAGTAGAGAAAGCGGATACAAAAAAAAGGAACTGATGTTTTTCAGTTACGAAGAACAGAAGCTCTTGATGTATTTTAGTGCTAGAAACAGATTTTTACAAAATTAGAAACTTTCTCTCTTAAGGTGCTTGATTCTTTGCTACGAATGGGCCTTAGTTGGAAGAATCTTTAATGAAGCAAATAGTCTTTGTTCCCGGTTATGTACTGGTTGTATTTTATGTAGCTATGATCACATTAAATGCTTTTACAGTGATATCGGTAAATCACCCTTCTCTTTTTTCCCCTTAATGCTAGTATTAGAGGCTTAGAAGTGACCTTGGCTTAGTCTGTCACTTCTAGTTCTTTCATGTCAATAGATCCTCTGTCTTTTTACAGAGAGTGCCTGTTGCTGGTGTTAGCAATAAGGCCAAGATGTTTTATTCATTTATGATGATATAGCCCTAATATGTGACCACACTAGGCTCCTTTAGAGCATATTATTGAAATTAATGGCAAAAATAATCAGCTCTTTTGATCATAAAATAGCAGCGTTTCTTCGTCTTATTGAAAGATACCTCAGAGGTAATCTCTTTATTTTATGTTTGTGATTGAAAAATTTTACAGAGTGTAATACATCTGGACGTAAATTTGAGCAAGACTGGCTTAAAACTAGAAATGTTCCTGAAGTACACCCAATCAGAATTCAAAAATGAGATGGACTCCTAAATTAAAGCAAGATACAATGGAGAAAAGCATCACAACTTTCCTTTAAAAAACAAACAAAACAAAAAAAAACAAAAAAACACCTCATATGAAACACCTAAATTGTTATATAAAATGTATGGAAAGTAGAAAGAAGTATTCCTGAAGGGAAGAGAGCAGCAAGTTCTTACAAAGGTTCACAAGGCAAAAAGATATTCTCTGTACAGTCAGCCATTAGGGAAGTGTGTTCTATGGATGCTGCATCCTTGGACCTGCGCTGGAATGAAACTGTCTTGTCAGCGTTATAATATGGGTGTAGTGCATCTTTTGTAGTTGTAGAAAACCAGCTAAAACCTTACATTTCTCAGACATCTAATAAATTGTAACAGGCTTGCTATTCTAGGAGACCTTTTGTCCTGTTTGTGTTTAATCTCTGGTCCTGTTTTATTCCTTGGTTTACCTTCTCATGTTGAGGCCGCCAGTCTTGCGCTCTGGATGCTGCATGTAAAGACAGGATTGGAGACATTATGCTAGCTTGGTCTCTATGCAATAATACAAATCCATTGCAAACTCTTAGTCAATGTTTTCTACCAATCTTAGTAATGTCTGACGTGTCAAGTAGTTCAGTTGTCGTGGTTTCAGAACACTAGACTAAAGAAAAAGATGAACTGACCTCCACTTCGAGAATTCTATAGCTGTAATGAAATGCCTCCTTAAAATCAGGTAACAGCAAAGTTTCTCATCAATAAACCTTTAATCTTGACTCTTCCTCACTTTCTTTTGTTGTCTTCTCTCTGTTCCAAGTATAAACCCTACATAAGGGAGGCTTTTCTGACCGACCTCTCCAATCCATATCAACTGGTGTAGTAATTGTTGGTTAAGCTTGTCTCCCTTTGGGCTCCCTCCATGGGCATGGAGCAAAGCACACTATTGTCCGGTAGCGTGCTCTCCTAATGCAGCTCAAAACACTCTAGAGTTTTGTTTGTAAAACAGAGAGAAGGATTAGGAAAGCTGGTCAGAAAGGACATAGCAAAGACCTTTTCTCTTCAAATGTCTATCAGACTAGAGTAAAAAATGCTGAGAGGGGATAAACTATAAGGAACCAAAAAGGAGTTTAACTGCCATTGTCTCACCTTTGCGAACTTTTGCCTTGAATAAGAAGCTGGTAGGTGTCAGAACTACACTTTGCGTCAGCAGTATTAGCCTTATACCACAGGCTTTTCAGTCTTTTTCTTGTCAATACAAAAAGTCTATGTTCTATAAATAGTGGCTCTAGATTTTCTCCCGCACAGTGTCTCCCACACAGAAGTATGAAGTTAGCATTCCACAGAACACTTGCTATACATAAATAATTGCCCATTCTTTGTATCTCTGGGGAGGCAGGAAGAAGTGGAATGAGGACTTTACCCCAAGAGAGCAAAAAGGAAAAAAGCTTTTAAATATGCTTTTTATTCAAAGCACAGAAGTGTCTTCAGTCTCTGTCCCTGATAACTGTTGTCAGCATTAACTGGCAGGCTCCTTTTTGATAGCTGAAAAAAAACCTTGTATTTCAGAAGTTTTCCCCAGAAGCACCTGACTAGGAGTCTATTGGAACAACTGCCTGGCAATCGCTGGCTGATGTCTTAAAAGCAGACAATAATAACTTAAGAAACCCAACAAAATCCAAACAAAGCAAACAACAAATCACACTAAACTTCCCCCCACCCCCCCGAAGTTGCCTGTTAGAATGATTAGAGACCTGATTCTGTATTGATCTGTTTTCTTTAACTTCATTCCTTGACTTAAATATTAATTTACTCTTTAACCCAGCAAAGATGTAGTCACCAGTATAGCGCTTTGTAGGTAACAATGTGCTTTGGTTTAACGTTAATGCCAGACAGGACGGTATTCCATGGATACAGAAGAACAAAATGTAGTGGTGTTAAAATTGAGGGTGAAGTAGGTCTTGGTTTGTTTTGGGAGAAAGGGGATTTTTGGATGGAGAGGAAAGAAGTTTGAACTCTGGGGCATTCTGTAAGATGGTAACGTGTCTTCTGAAGTCAAAAGAGTAGAGCTGACGGCTGATCTGGTTTACCACGGTACAGGATGCCTGGGCTCAAAGTCCTGAAATGCTTTTTGAGAGGAGGGAAATATCTTTTTCTGTGTCAATTTGTCTTACAAAAGCACTAGAAAGTTGCAGTATTTGAGTATAAAAGAACATTCAGAGTAACAGGTTTAATTTGTTAGAGGATTTCTGAAGTATTAACGCATCATAATATCCCTTTCCCTATCAGATAGCAAGGATCTTGGCTCTACTTTACTCCATTGCCTTTCAATCCTACTTGCTCTGCATGCTATTATTTTGCCATATAGTTCTTCAACGTGTTTAAAGTCTGAACTCGTTACTAAGCGTGCAGCAGTCTGAAGAATTCTTTTTCATATCATTAACCAGGGAATTCTTCATAAGTTTTAAACTTTGCTTTGTTCCAAATCCTTTAGCAACAAGGCAGATGTGTCACTGTAATACAGGAGCACTAGAGGACAGATGCTTCAAGGCAAGATGTGGCATTATGTTTCTGGAAGAGTAAACTGAAAAGCAGAGACAGCTGCTCTTTGAGACTGAGCTTTCTTAGATTACTTTGAAAATGCATGATGAAAATAAAAAATAGGAAAAATTCTTAAAAACCAGGGAATAAAGTTGTACATAAATTGCTATGCTTTTACTAAATGGATTACTTGCACTGATGACAGGAATGGCAATATCTCTGTAACAGGAACCAGGGATCTCTGGTATTTCTGTACAACCAGGAGCAGGCAGGAGTGTGAGAAAACTAGAAGATGCCTCCTGTCTTCTGGGAATTCTCCATAAATGGAAATCTACTAGAAAGTGACCCTTGTCTTCTGTGCCTGGAGATCCTGGCTACAGGGAGTGTTCTGTTCTCTATGCTCTTAGTAGAATACTGTTTCACAAGTACTTCTGCCAGGTCTAGGCACTTCCACTTTCTAAATAAAAACGGTGTGTGTGTTCTAGTAATGTGCTCCGTGTGCATTTGCTATGGTTGATGGTCTCATCAGAAAGGACGATACTGAAAACTGAATGAAAGCAATGACAGCCAAAAGCAGGGAAAGGTTAAGAAAGACATTTAGATACAACTAAGAATATGATGATGGCTGAATAATGATTTCTTCCTCACCTTTAGGGAACTGTGCAAAAGCAGGGTCTTCTAGAGAATCTTTTGTGAGTGTAAAAAGGTGGAGTTAAATCCATGGCATGCAGCAAGCAATTTACCTTCTCTGGAAATGAAGAAAAAGGTGGAGGCGAAAGCAATGAAGAGATAGTAGGGGTGATTATTGAAGTGTAGTATTAGTACTCTTATATTAATTGTGCCTGCTCTGTATTTACTAGCTCTGCACAATAAAACCAGAAGCACGGGTCTAATCTGAAGACAGAATCGGCCCATAAAGGAGCTTCCACTGCAGTAGTAAAGGGTGATGGAGCTTTTTCAGTTAGTGGCCTGACACGGCACAGCATCTATGGAGCTGTTTCAGTAGGGAAGGAGAAGCAGAAATACAGAAACACCTTCTGGACACAATAGGCACACTCTGTGCGAGGCGAAAGAGCTACGTATGTTATACAACAGTATCTTCTTGTTAAAAGGAATCCCAGTTCTCTGCCCAATTCTTAGTGGTTAATTTTTCACCAATTAATAGCTTAGGGGCCTGTAAATTGAAAGCTAGAGATAACAGGAGAGTAAATATAGAAACATATAATTCATTTGTTTACATTCCGTAATACGATCTCAGTAGCTGCTCTTTATCTATCTGTCAGTCGTGCTGAGAACCAAACAAGCTCGTAAAGAAAAATCACATTTTCACTGGAAGGGTGTTTCCATTAACAGCAAAGTCTGTTTTAGGCTTTCATGCCTCTGTCCGTGATGCTGTCAGACGTAGCAGCGCAATGTAAGCAACGGAATCACTCAAGTCTCTTCTACAACAGAAAACACTTTCCCTCATTTACAGTAAGCTTGGCTTTGATTAGAAGTATAATCCCAAGCCTGTACGCTTTGATTTTTTTGGTTTTTTCCCCCCATGTTGAGGCATGGGGTTGTAATACCATATAGGGATATGTGGCTACGCTCGCAGGCAGTCTAGACTGATTGACTCTGTGCTCTGAATCAAGGCCAGACAGCAGTGACGCCACCGCTTCCGTTTGACACTGGTGACTAAACTCGGTGGGAGCGGAGCAGGGTGCCCAGTGCTGAGTCAGGAAAACAACAGGCTGCTTCACCTTTCTTGGCCCAAATGTTGGCAGAAAGCAGATATGCACGAAAACAGTGGCTGAAAAAGTGATTATCTTCTTGAAGACAGGAAATGGTTTCAAAAAAGACTTCCCTAGGGCTGAGTAACCCCTGCCTCTATGTAATAAAGTCTGAGTTATGCCTGTCTTTTAGCAATTCGCTGACGACAAGCAGTAGTGCTGCACAGACAATCCTTAGGAAGCCAAAATGTATCATTTGGTAAAACAATTCTAATATCTTAAAAATAACTTATCCTTCACTGTTTGTATAATGTTGTAAAGCTATACAATCAAGTAGAGAAAATAAATCCTCCTTTTCCCTAAGCTACTGACTTAATGATCAAAGTACACATAAAACGCTTTTTTCTTTTAGTTTATTGCCCTGTCTAGTTGCTAGAATTTGGGAACTTATTAACCCATCTGCAGTTTTGCTTTGATCAGGTCTGTAGTACAATAGCTGTGTGAGAGTAGTCAGTAAATAATAAGTTTAATCATCTTATTAATGATATTTTTTTTTTTAATCTACAAAGAGGCAGCAAAATTAGGAAAAATAGCAACAAGTATCAGGTCTAGGTATAGGAACTCTCCTATTCTTGACAGAGTAAGAATTTTTGACTGGGCTTCCTTAAGGAATTATTATTATCACTTGGTAGCAAGAACGAGTGAGTGGAACACAGGATTACCTGGTTCTTCTTGCTGGCTCTGCCACGGGTCTACTGCAACAAAAGAATTATCGTCTGTATTCTGCTGTTTGTCCAGTTGTGATATGCTTACTGCAGGCAGGAAAGTTGTGAGAATGAATAAATTGAAATGTTTGGGGGTTTCTTCCTTGTAGGCCATGAGGCTGATGCAAAACCTACATTAAAACAAACACATATTTTGGATGAAAAGTTTGTATTAGTTACTGCTTACAGTGGAGTAACAGTGCCGCAGGGCTGTGCAAGAATCGAGGCGATGCACGTACTTCTAGATGGGAGTAAACAGTTCAGATATAAAGGATTTTTAAAATGGAAAGCGAACTCTCAACCCCTTTTCAATGGAAACAATTTATTGGTAAATCCTCTCTTGCTTTCTAGCCTTGTTTTCTTTTTCCTCCTGTACTTATAATTTTTCCGATTTTTCTTTTTTTAATTTTAATAGCAGGTAAGTAGTAGTAGGCTTGTCAAGAGTCCATGGTGTACAATATTGCTGACATATCTTAAATCCAGCTTCTAAAATGTTGCTATTATTCTGCCTCTTTCGCTTACTCTATTGTATTTTCTGTTGGCTTCAAGACTAATTTATCTTGCGTCTGACTGTAGTCTGACTGTATTAAGATACAACAATGCTATCGCTCTTAATTCAAAGCAACTTTATTCATTTAATAAGGAATTTAAATTATCGCTCAGTACCAATGTTCAGTTCTTCCTCTTGGGATCCTTTATACATTACACATCTTTTTTTTCTTGAAAACCTGAATACCATGGTATCAGTAAATGTAAGCTGATAAGACATTACTTAAAAAAAAACCAAGAGTGACTGTAAATTCGCACTACGAGGGAAAACAGGAAACTGATACTAATTCTGAGATGTGATTCATTAGTGGGTGATGAAGAAAGCACTTTTTTTTTTTTTTTTCCCTGTGAAAAAGGTCCTTGGGTCCTATGAAGAACAATTCATTAAAATGAAAAGAGGACAGACAATGTTAAATGGACCTAGGTCAAAGTTTTAATATACTGATTTGCCTATATTGAATTAAGGCAGTTACATCAAAACTTGAAGAATACTTAATGATTATGAAATCATGTCTCTCTTGTTCAGTCAGTTAATTAGCAGTTCTACAGACATAATGCTTCTAAGTGCATTGAGTAAGTTGCCTACCAGTATTCCCGATTAGTTACTTTCTGCCACGATGATTGCTCTCCATTGAAAACATTCTCAGTACGTGGCGTCTAATTCTGCTCATTCTGCATCGTTACCTCTACCTGATGCACCCAATTTTTAGAACTGAACGTGCAAAAGTTATTTCGCATAAATTTAACAGATTTGTCTCATAGAACAGAAGGCCAAAATTTCACCAGTTGTTCCCATTCCCTGTTCAAAAGTTTGGGAGGAGTTATACTGGTATTTTAGAAAGACATTTCAACTGATGTGATTTCCACACTTTAATTAAACAAGCCATGACTTAACAATATCTTTAAGGTAGGATTTTCAACTTCTTGTTGCAGCTATTGTTGTACTTCAATTAATCACTGAAGTTAAGAGGGCCTCAGCATAATCTTTCCTCAACATGACATGTTTTCTGAGGCTTTTTCTTGCATAGCTTTGTGGGTTTTCATATGCTTATTTTATAAATTATTTTCTTTCAGGATTCCCTTTATTTGGAATCTGTCCCTCACTGAATATATATGGGGTATTTTTAACTTGTATTTAGGGTTTAAAGTATCATTATATTTTCTTTTTATCATGCTCACATGAGAAAAGCAAAGCTAAAAGTTTAGACTTCTGGTGGCAATAGTGTGAAACGGATTACATGGTAACAGCGTTGGGTTTCATGAAATAAGATTCTGAATGAATAAGAATTAATTCAACTTTATAGGTGTCCCAGCATGTTTTCCTTTTCCTGAAACACTGCTATACTAAGCACGCGTTGGACTGTGCTGCTGGCTGATGCAGGTAAGGCTACGAGGGATTTGGTAGCAGCCTACCACGATGGCAGTGCTAAAATCTTAGTGGCGGATGATACAAGGGCCAGAAACCGTGAGTGAAGAGTTTCAAGCTGGACGCTGGACACCTCTTCTCCAGATGGGTAGTGGTGCAGCGGTAAAACTGGAGGCGAGCGCTCCATCAGGGAGGTTCACAGCCCTGCACCTGCTGCTTGGCATCCCCCTCCCTGGCAGAGGTGACCCTGGGATTTTGAAGCACTTCATTTCATATGCTATTAGTTTGAAAATCGTTGTTGTTTTCCTCCATGGATGGATTCACGGTGGCACTTTGATTAATTTGAAAATTATTGTTGTTTTCCTCCGTGGATGAAGCCGCAGTGGCACTCACTTCACTCTTTGCTTGTGTCAGCAGATTTCCCGAAACAGATTGTCTCCGACACTCCGTAAGAAGGGCTTCGCCGAGAAAGTCTTACTGAGGAAGACTTTGTAAGGCGAAGTGTGCATGTGTCCCCCTCTTCTTATTTCTGGCACTTTTTAATAGCGCTTTACCCCTCCAAGGGTTCGGGTCCCAGCAGAAATTTAAGGCTCGGGTGCCTTAACCAAGGGCAGATGGCAGTGCAAGTGTTTCCCTCCCCGGCCCCGCCCCAGCTGCGATTTCGTGGCCCCGCAGGTTCAGCCGCTCCCCCGCGGGGGCCGGGC
>VXBH01002824.1:0-39824 GCA_013400035.1 Rynchops niger
AAAAAAAAAAAAAATCTTCCTATATAATGACAGAGACTGGGACAGAACAAAATTATTTAGATTTTTTTTTCCTGTTTCCTTCCGGATTGGTGTAATATGTAGTCAAGGTCAAGAGCTCTGTTCCCCTGTCTGCACTGACGTGCCGTGGGGAGGAGAGGCTGTGTCATGTCTCCTAGCTGGGTATGTTGGGAAAATCCATTCCTTTTGTCAAGCACTGCTCTTGCATCCTGCAGAGAGGTGGACAGGTAGGGTCCTGGAGTAACTAATGTAGAGGTGCTGCAAACAGCAAGAAAAGCTCTTAAAAAACCCTGTTTGCTCACCGACACAGTTTTGCATGATTCAGACTTAAACACAAAACCCTTTAATAAATTACGACCTGATCACTATGCGATTCTTAACCATCAAAACCGGAAAACTATGTTCTATGAAGACAGAAGTAAAAATAATGCATCTACCATGATTTTTAAAAATATCCTAAAGAATTACTTAGAAATAGGAGAGCTAGGATGTGACGCCTCTGTGCAGAATGATACATTTAGGCTAAGGTTTCATACTATGTTGAGCTGCCCAAAGGGTGGCTGGCCACTGGTGGCCGGTTGCATGTTGCCATGCCTCTCCCTTCATGTCCCCACCACTGCCCTGCTCTTGCAACCGGTGGAATGCCTGGTAGCCATCTCGGAAAGCTAAAGCATCGCAAATCATGCCCAAAAAAGTGAATAGTGTCCTATCAGTTTGGCCGGCCAGGCCTGCTGGCGCAGGCTCAGTATCGGTGGAAGGAGGGCTGGGAGCACGCAGGCAGGGGAAGGGAAACAAACAGGACTTTGGCAGCACATCTGGGCAACTGAAAAGTCACGCTGCATCCTGAGAAAAAGGTTCATCCTACTGTTTTGCAGCAGAAATTTGTATCCTCCCATTTTAGTTAGAGCAAGTGTTTTTTAAAAAAATTGGAGTACAATTTGACACACTTTCTTTAGTTGAAGTTTGAGATCGTCTTGTAGACAGGCTGACTGGCCTGTTTCCTAGACAGCTTCTCGGTGGTTTCGGTTGCTTGTTGTTCATAAAGTGCTTCTTCTTGTGAGGAAGACACCTCAGAGGGAATGCCTAAATGTCAGCACAGCTGTCATTATTCCAAGCATTCCTCTTAACACTGATGTTCATTCTGATAGGGACTTAATACGCGTTGTAGCATCTGGTTTCTAAGTACTTGATGAGTCTGGGTTTGCTCTCCAGCCTGCAAACAGGACAGTGTTCAGATAGGGGAACATGGTTTTTCAGGTCTTAAGCCCAAGTGGATGAAGGAGAGGAGGTGTTAGGTGGCCTGCTGCAGCTCCTGGGGCTCTGGGGAGAATGGGGAGCACAGAATGGCACCAGAGTGGAGAAAAAGGAGCAGCAGTGTGGAGGGCAAGGTTTGCTGGGGTCTCTGGGACAGGCAGGCTGTGGCACAGCCATGGTTTTGAATTCTGTTTTCAGTGGGACTGGACTGAATCATCTTCAGCACAGAACAGATCTGCATAACGTAGTGCAGCCATAGGATGGCACAGTGTATTGTTTCCCATAAACATCTGGTGGTAACCTACCACCCATAGCCCATGGGGAAACAGCTGCCTTGGCATGGAAATTTTGCTGGCAGCCCCTAGTCCAAGGTAGAACACTAAGCTTTGGAGGAAATGCTATTTTTTTTTTCATCTGCTTAATTATGAAATCAGTTCATGAGAAGGAGGTGACATGTTTGTGTTGCTCTGCCGTTTCTGTTGTGCAGGTAGTGCCCAAAAGATCTGTTAAAATATTGTCGTCCTCTTGTATGACATCTAGCTCACAGGCAGAGATGCTGCAATTGCAGTAGTATTTGGGTGCTGCTCCATACTGGCTTTCCAAAGGCTCCCCCAGTGCCAGTCTCTATTCGGGAAGGGCTAACTTCTCTAACAAGCATCTGAGCAGCTATTCTAACATCAGGAAGAACTAAGCAATTGCTATCAGATTGTGTTTATTAGTACAACTATTTTAAAAGTTGGTCAGTACACCTGGAAGATTCTTTTGTAGTGACTGTGTGACTGCAGAAATGGGAAAGCGCATTCTAAGCCATCAGCGAGGCTGGCTGGGAAGGTGCATCTCGTCGTTGCATGGCGAGGTGGAGCAGACGGGCCATGAAGCCAAGCCGGGATCAGAAGCTGGGAATGGGTCTTCTGCACAAATGGTTTGTCTATACTATTTGTCTTGCCAAAAAAATAGTGTAAGGGTCCTCTCAATAGCCCCAAAAAATCTTCAGGAAGATTGTATCTGCTTTTCCTGAAGGAATCTTAGGTAGGAAACTGAACTTTGGCAGCTTTTAAATGCTTGCCTTAAAGCATCATGCAAGTTGCCAGTACTGTGGTTGTTACTTTAGCACTTCTGCTAGGGCAGGTTTGATAAGTATCTGTTGCAGGTTTATAACAGCTCCTGCCGAGGTTGGGTATGTTAGTACAGCCGTTAATGCTACTCCTGATTATTGCTCTTTTACATCTCTGTGACTTTTATTCCCAGAGCTGTAGAACTCTCTGGGGTCCCTGATGGAGAGCACTGCTGGGTGCTTCAGCTGTATTCTGACATGACTATCAAACACCTTTTCACTTGTCCTTCAGGCTGCATGTGCCATGAAAGCAAAGCAGGCTCGCACATCAGTACTGACTGCAGCCCCATGGAGAGCAGTTATTTCCTTTTGAGCAATTATTTCTTATTTCCTTTTTATTTCCTCCTCTCATATTGATCATTATAATTGTAATACAGGTTGGCCTGGGAATTTCATTAGAGTAAAATTCTTAGGCATCCATTATCCATTTATGATTTCAGTTTCCAGTAGGATTGGGAGGAAGCAGCTTAGATGTCCCTGAAATATTGCAGTATCAGTAGCACCCTTTTCGTAGTTACTTTAGCAATGAATTAATTGGAGTAAATCTAATGGCAAATAATTGTAGACACGTAGGCGAAGAACATTTTAGTGCTTCAGGTGTTGGCCCCTAACACAGCAGTGGCATTGCAATGTGAGACTGTGCAAAGGTGTGTTAAAAGGGCTGAAGATTTACATTAGCAAAGAAAATTGCCCTAGCTCCTGCGTCGTCCTGTGGAGGAGGCCACCTCTTAAGTGTCAGAATGCCATTGTATTTTCAGTCATATTCATTGAAAATCTTTTCTAGCCTGTTCTTAGTGGCATCACTGGTCACGGCTTGGTTTGCTCCAAAAATAAAGTTGTACTTTTAACGTGTTGGGAACTGGGGAAGCTTCGACGCGCACCCCGTCGCCCTCCTGTCCGGGCTCAGGAACGCTGTGCACAGGCTCAAGTTGACCAGTTTAAAGTGCGTTCTGGCAAGAGGACAGCTCCGGTTTCTCCATAGCTGAGCTGGCTGAGCGAGTCTACTGGGGTTTTTTAAGCACGAATCCCTTGGTCTTTGTGAAGACGTGTAGTGTGAGATTTGGTCACCCTCCTGGCTCTTTTCTACAGACTTTTTTTCTTTCCTACTTTGCTCTGTGAGTACAATGCTTGTGTTTTATCAGTCCCCTGTCTTGGTATTCAGAAAATGCTGTGTTACGATAAAGATTATGTAAAATTATGGCACTGACTATAGTAATAAATGTAGGCATAGTGGATATAGGCTATTGTGTAAGAAATTGGTTTCTGTTCTGCAGTCTGGGGGAAAAAAAAAGGAGCCATGCGTCTGTTTTATGTAGAAACACCCTTATCATCCTGTGGTATCGCTTTGTTCTCAGATGAAAAAGCCACAGAGTTTTGTGCAGAAAAGCCTTTGTTATGGATGGCATTGTCCAAATGACTCAGGTGATAATGGAAATAATTTAAAGTTTAGAAGTAGAATAATATAATCCTGGAAGTTCTGTAAGTTTCTGATGAGTTTCTTCAGTGGGTTGCACTGATGACTTACAACTGAGAAGTTAGAGCAAAGGAAGCAGTGAATTTGGATAGGTACGTGTGTGAAGTGCCTTGGGATGCTAATCTTTGAGTGTACGTGTAAAGAAAATAGTTTTAGGAAACAGGTCTGTTCCCCTAGTCTGTTCCCCTAGCCTGTTCCACGCTACATTTTAAGGCACTTCTAAAAAATTTCTCTCTACTGAGTGTGCTTGATTTTAAGGTACTGTTAAAACACTTTTTTTCAAAGTAATCTGTGCCTTTTGGTTGGTGTCTGTTGTAACGTGTGCGGGAGTGCACGCAGACACACAAAAAAGTGTAGCATGGGGATCCTCTCCTCTTCAATAGACCCAGCGATTTCTAGTATTTGCTAGTTTAGAGCCTGCTGGCACGTACTCACGCTAAACATGTTTATGTTTTTGAGGCATCTGGTGAGTGTTGTGTGATTCTGTGAAGTTATATGCTGCTCCTGCTCCGGTGGGAATGTTACAGCATTGGCCATAGGGCTTTATGAATTGTCACAAAACGAGCTGTTAATTCTTGACATCTGCTGTGCTGAAGTGACTGCCAAGTTGCGTGGGTAGCTGGCAAGGAAATAAATATTGATAGAGCCTAGCAACAGGTACTCCGGAGAACTCTTGTTCTGGGAATGCTTAGGCTGTGTCCAGTGTTATGTTGTGATAGCATTTAAAGTTTATTTATAGGATTTGTTTGTGTCTTATCACCATGTCTCAGAGCTGGAATGCATGAATGGGCTTTGCTGTGCGAGGGCATAGACATGTGTATCGTACACCCTTCTCTGGTGACTCATTTCGACATATAACAGATGCCTCACTCTCCAAATCTCAGGGGTAATGGATGTACGCCGATGTACGACACCTCAGGTATGTGCTCATATCTAGACTCTCGTGTGTTCGCTATCTATCCTATGTTGGAATGACTACGCCAGAGCTAGGCAAGTGCGTCGGATACAAGAATGCCTCTCTTTTTAGTAATATACTAGCAAAATAATCATATGCAGGATCATCTGAGAATCCACCAGATAAAATTAGCCTGCTTATATTGTGAAAGCAGTAACTCTTGTGAGCGCTGTGATTGAAAAATTTTGTGTTCTCAATGCAGAAATTGAAGCCAGAGAAGCCTGCGACTGGCTGAGAGCTGCCGGTTTTCCCCAGTACGCTCAGCTATTTGAAGGTATGATCCCAAAGACTTGTCAAACAGCTGACACTGAATTCAAATACAACTGTTTACATAAATAATCTTTCAGAACCTGACACTTTTGATGGAAGCACTTGCACATTCTGTAATATCTTCATGAAAACCTGTAGAAAAATAGCAACCTGGTGTGTGCTTTTGCAGAAGTGACATCTTCATTGGGTTACTCAGGAGATTTTGTAAAGGACCAAATCTTTCCTGGTTAATGCTAGACTGTAACACAGTCAAATATCTGCTTGTGTGATTTGCAGTTGCTTATAATTTTCTCAGGCTCTTTTCCTTGGAGTACCCAGGTGTTTTTCCAACTCACTGATTGCAACCAAAACTCATCTGAGGCTCTCCAGCCCATGGTCTTGAGCAAAATTGTTTTATTGGTGTTTTGAGAAAGAATGTTGGAAAAAAGTCATCTTGCAGTCATAAGTTTTTAAAACAGATGCTCAGAGTCAGCCAGCCACAGTCAAACAATGCAATTTCAGCAGGTTTTCATGTTGCTAAAGCTACAAAGAGTGCTTATTACTTGTGGGGGAGATATGGATTTGTTGAGACCATGTGTAATTTTCAGACAACACTTGTGCTTAGACCTTAAGCTGTTCTTCTTTAAAATATGCTTATTGTTACAAACATAGAAAGTAACAAAAGCTAATCTAATTTTATGAGAGATTTTTTATCAAAGAACTACATTTAAAAGAACTAACAGTAACTTCTGCCTGCTCTCATTCACACCTCCCGTGTTCATTGCAAAATTGGAAATCGAAGTCGAGCAATAGATGGGAAAGCTGTAGACTATGAAACATGACAGCTCATGGCGATGCTTCCCCTTTGACTACAGCACATTTTATGATACGAGCTGTCAGGCTCACAGTTTGTTGGAAACGTATCTTGTCCTGCTTCTTGATAATGAATCCTCTGCATTACCTTCTTGTGTATGTGGTCTCCTGACTCGACAGGGTAAATTAAGTTTAAAAAGTAAGCCAAGAAAATACTGATGGATCTCACTGGTTCCCCCATCTGCAAGGCCAAATCTCATGAGCTGGAACATGGGACTCTTCAGCTGGTGTATCGATTAGCTTCAAGCACAGCGTGGTTTGTCAGGCTCAGTACACCTCAAACGCGTCTGTCACACGCTGCACTGTACCTTACCACCCGCCAAAGCTCATGTAAAATACTCCTAGTGTTATACTGTACTTGAAGGCAGAAGTTGCAGAGAACCTAACCAAAGCAAAACTTCAATTTTTATATTTCTTGGCTGTAGTACTTAGTCACTGCAAGCTCCTGGAAATGCAGCAAATACTTGTCCACCTGTAACTGATGACAGCAAGCAGGTACCTACAGTTATTCTCCCACTTGCTCTGAAGTGATCCTCACTTACCTGAAAGATGTTTGTGTGAATATATAGCTGTAGAAATAGATTCAGATTTATTTCACCTATGATAAATACGTTGCAAAATTCAAAGTCTGTGCAGTTATAACTCGGTTTTCAGATTCAACATCTTTGTTTACAGATATGCAGTTTCCTATTGATTTAAAAACTGTGAGGAAAGATCATGAATTTTTAGATGGAGATGCCATCGAATCACTATTCAGGTAAACATTAATTATGATCATCTTTAATACCTCCAGGCTCTGTTGTTATTTGTCATTCATCTTCTCATACCTTAGTTTTTGTCAGAGACTAACAAAGTCCCCGATGCTGCGACTGAAGGAAATCACTTAGGTGCATACTTTAGTACCACTGAGACTGGTTGTTTTACGCACGTAAAGGTAAAGTAAGCATGGGTCTGCATGTCTTCTTCAGCCAAGGTCTCAGTGACGTTACAATAAACATCAAATCTGCCTTTTCTGTGATATGAAATGTTCACAGGCTGAGGAAGAATAATAATTTCCTGGCAAGCATATGGTAGCATGGCAGTGTGCTCTTGAGAATTGCATATTACGGAGCACAGGGATTTCCTCTGACCAGTGAGCTTCCCCAGAGCTGTTCCATGAGATAAACAGCAAAAAAGAGATACATTTTCTGTTTTGTTTTCCTGAATAGTTTTTTGAGTAAGAGGTAAAGGCATTGATTTAAAATGCTTATTTTGCCCCAGCTGTTCACAGCACACAAGTGAAACTGCATTGTCAGTGAGTTACACTCATTGCTCTTTGGGCTTGCCCCATGCCAGAATAGCCTGGAGGCATTCTTCTTGTCATTTACTGCAGTTTTTGAAGCCTCCTCATTATGAGCTAGTTTAGCAGGTGACGTGAATTCCAGACTATCCATGCCCCTTGGCCGATCCAAGGGACACAATAAGAATTTCTAGCCCCTGAGGTGCTGGAAAGTTATTCTTCTGGCCAAGTGGTTTGGTCCTTTTCTGTATTGTTGGGTCACGTGAATTCAAATTCTGCTTGTAACGGGAGCACCAATAGGAGCTGTTTGCACAGACGTCTCTAATGCACAGCAGATATTAGAGCACTTTGGATATATTTTGTTTCTTGATGTGTGTCTCCCTCTTGATGCCACATATTTGTTTGACAGTTAAGTCACTGACTAGTTTGAGGACTTATTGACTCCACTTACTTTAATTAAAATGGTAGATAATAAAGTCCTTCAGTCCTTCAAAGGATACAGGTTAATGTCTTCTTTTCTTTTTTTTTTTTTTTTTAATCATTTTTTAAGACGTCCACTCAGGGTTTCTTTCGTTTACAAAATCTTAAATCAATATACAGTTTTCCACAATCATTAAAGCTCATACGATGATTTCAATTAATTGATTAATTGTGGTCGTCTTCTCTAATTTTAAGATGGCAAAACTGGAACTGTGAACATCATGGGGTTGCTGGTTGGCACTGGTTTTGGAAAAATGTATGGAGAACCTCTAACAGAATGTCAGTCTTTGACACCAATAACGGAGACTCCATGGTAGAAGTTCACAACTACTTTGGTGCATGTTTTTTTCCGGAAATAAAATAGTTTAAATTTAAAACTTCTGTGTTTTTTCTTATACCCTAGACGGTTGAACACATTGAACAAGTGTGCATCAATGAAAGTGGAAATAAGACATCAGAGGAACCGAGTATGTTTGTAAAATATAGTTAATTTTCTCATTAAAAATGTCTTCAGCTATTATATCAAAAACCTGTTTTTAAAATGTGTATGAAGGATTAGCAATTTCTGACCTTTTCTTTTTATCCTCTTCCATCCTGCAAAGCTCTTCCATTTGCATTTTCTGATGAAAAACATAGTGATGGGGATTGAAATTATGTAGTGTTCATTTTGTAACTTTGTAAGGTAGGTTAGGTGTGGGTTTTGAAACAATTTTTTGAAATTACTTTTTAAAAAAAAAATTTGACACACATTACTGTCCAATAGTTGCATCAAGGCCCCACCTCAGCATGTCTTTTATTGCTTTCCTTAGTAGTTTCACGTCTTATTTAAGGTCTGAAAGTAAAACTTCACTCCTATTGACCGAATGATGGCTAAGAAATTAGAATGGACCATCCAGATAGTGTCAGCCAACGCCCCATGTCCTGCCAGTAGAAGCTGGATAGGTTTTAGCTGTGCCGGCTTTGTTGTGCCCTGCAAGAAAAGGGCTGTAGATAATATAGTTACAGCCACGTCTTGGCTGATTAACACCAGGATTGTAAAGCCTCTTAGGTACCATGGATTAACTGCAGGACGGGCAAGAAAATAATGTCATCTTTTGGGAAAATGTCTGATTTTTTGGAAAGTTCCACTCTGCTGTCAGGGAAGAATGGGGCCAGAGTAGGTCCACAGAGAAGAGAGGGGTCATTCCCGTCTCTCTAACAGTTTGCTGGCAAGGTGCTAGCTTGGCATGGGGATGGTACAGCAAATGGAGCAGCTGGGGCAAATGGCGCTGAGGCTGAGGTCTCCAAGAGGCCACGCCAGATATTGATGTTCCACAGTCCTGCAGCCAGATGCTTCTTTACCTGAAAATGGATGAGTTTTGGTCACAGAGGTGTGAAAGAGTGTTTGATTTGTTTGGCTTTAGGGAAGGCCATGTAAACCCACTACAATTATCTTTCAAAGCCTTTGGATTTGCAGCAAACCAGAATTTTTCATCCTCAGATCAAATCTATCATCTTTTCCTGTGGTAAACTTGCTAGATTTGTCAGCGTGCTTGGGAGTAATTTGTCAGCATGTTTTTCATCTAACAGAACAGAGCTCAGGGCAGACATTCAGTAACTGAATGGTTACATTTCCATGTGTTGGTCTTGCAGGTAGGCAGAAAATTTAAGTCTCCCTTTTTGTCACATTTTTTGGTAATTTAAAGTTTGCCAAACTTTGCCTTTGAACTGTACTTTTTTTTTTTCCCCCTTCTAAGAGTGATGACTCTGAAGACGATGAACCATGTGCAATAAGTAACAAATGGGCTTATGAGAGGTGCAGTCAGAGATGGGCTCGTATTGAAAGCACAGAAGGCTTCCCAGGACAGGAAGGTGCTAGCGCATCAGCCCCAGGCAGTCCAATACTGAAGAGCATCAGCAACGAGGATACTGTCATTCTGGGTCATGGCGAGAAACATGATGTGTCCTCAATTCACAGTACTAGCAGTGGTGACAGTGACACTGGTAGCTTCCCAAAGCCTTTTGAAGGTGTGGAAACCAGCACAAGTTCCTCAAGATGTTCCTCAATTAAGGCAGCTTCATTGGACTCTACCTTTAGCTGCTCTCTTCCCCACAGTGAATTTTTAAATGCCACCAGTGAGGAGAAGCTTTTGGATAAGTCACCATATAAGAAAAGAAAGAGCCTTCTAAAGAAAATGGAGAAGTTGCACTTAAGGAGCTGCAACTTAAAGAGTGGTCAGTCAAAGGCCAAACCCATAATAAGTGAACCTGTTCTTCTGGAAGGACTTAATGAAGAAAAGATGAAGATGCTGAACTGTGTAAATATTTCTGACCTCTCTGGCATCCAAACAAAGAACAATTCTTCCTTTTCTCCCCAGAGTTGCAGTAGCAGCAATCAGTCTGAAAATAGCAGCACAGTAGGTACTACAAGTCCTCTTACAAAACCACGAAGCCACTGTGAAGGAAAGGGGGTGTATGCAGAGGACTTGGATTCTCACAAGCTCTTGCTGTGGAATGATCTATCGGAACAAAACCTGAAAAATGACACGAAGTTACAAATGAACCAGATGTTTCAAATACCACAAGGCCATAAACCTGGCACTTTCCCCAAAGCACTTACAAACAGCACCCTGTCTCCAGTAGACAACTCTTCCATCAACTGGAGAACTGGGAGTTTCCATGGGTGCAGGAGGAACCGGAGCAGAAGCAGTTCCAAGGATGCCAAAGCCCCCAGGAGTCCCCTTTCGTGCACAAATAACAGGCTAAGTGTGTATGACAACATGCCCGATATTGAACTTGATCATTTGGAGGCAGCACAAGTTGGTGATGATGATGTTTTTTCAGAACTGAACAATGTCATAGAAGATGTCAACGGTCTCAAAAAGTTGGTTGATCAGTGGACAGAGAAGTTCTCAGATGATGGGGATTCGGACTTTGCCAGTGACTTGACCTCTTTGTATCCATCCTCACGTAAAGAAATCTGTCTTGAAGCAGAGGGCTCGGAAGATAAGACAGCAGCCCTCCCAACTGTTGAGGGAGAGAGCAGCTCTGAAATGGGCAAGGAGATCAGTCCTGCAGACCTGGCATACATAACAGACTCAAAGAAGACCAACAGGTCAGCCATCCCTGGGTTTCCCTAGTAGACTGCCCCTTGTGAACCATTCCCCATTGATTCTCTCCATTCAAAATGTAATTGCTTTTCCAGAACAAAGTATTCCTAAGGATGTCTGTTTTGGGTAGCAGGTTCTGCATCACTGGTGCCAGGTACTTCTGGTCTGTGGGTCAGACTCTAGTATCTATGGCTGCTCTGACCTCTGTTGAAAGTAGGGCACCCATAATTTGCATGAGCACTTAGTTAGACGTTTGGAATAAGAATTTACGGCTAGCTTGCTGCATTTCTTATTGAAACATTTTGTATTGCCAGAGAACCTCCTGGGTGAGAAGTACTTCCTTTAAATGCGACTAAGCAGCTTGGGAGCTGCAGGTCATTTGGAGTCTTAGGAGCTTCACGGATGCAGGCAGAAAACTAACGGGGACAACGGAAATAGTCCTAAGCTTAAACGATATTTATCCCGTAGGCATGGGAAGCAACACTGGTCTGTGGACGAGAGCGTGAGCTTGGATAGCCTTTCCAGACAGACTGATGGCCAGTCAGCTGCCCAGCTAGCCCGGACACAAAAGCTGGCTTTGTTGAAACTCACTGCCCTGATGGACAGATACTCCCCTTCCAGCAAGCAGGGCTGGAACTGGTAAGTTGTCTAATACTAAAGCAACCTGTGTTGGAAAGAGAGGATTTAGTGCGAGCAGGTGAATTTCCTTGTCTGCCTCGATTACACACGTCCAAGATGAGGAATTTCATCCTGTTAAATCGCTGGCAGTTTCCTGGTTATTGCAATGGCTCCAGGATTTCCTCTGCTACGGATTTCTCTTTTGCTCCTCGCTGGTGGTCACGTTGTTACTGATTGTAAAGCACGTTCTGGTTTCTCTCTAAATTTGCCCGTTTGCAGGGCTTTGTCAGAGGTCCTTCACAGGACCTGAGGTGAGAGCTGGCTGGGCTGAGAATCCACTCTTCAGCATCAACCCCAGTTTGAACTAAAATAATGCCAGTCATAGAAATATCAGTTAGCATCTTGTGATAGGGATCGGGTACAGAAAGAAGTGAAAAAAGCCTGCAGTGTCCCAAAGGGATGGAACATATGTCACATGAGGATGCTTTATTAGATAATTTCAGTTTTGAAATGAGAAAGTCGCTCCTGTAATTGCCCTTAAAGACTTTCTGTCTATCTTACGATGCTGTGTGTACAGGTATGTGTCAGAATTTGGGGTCGTGGCAAGTATAACTAAATCCTTTCCCAAGCCCGTAGCTGAAGTAGCAGGAGGAATTGTGCTGGAGAGCTAATAAGTTGCATAACAATTGCAAAGTATATAACAAGTATAACTAAATCCTTTCCCAAGCCCGTAGCTGAAGTAGCAGGAGGAATTGTGCTGGAGAGCTAATAAGTTGCATGCGCCGGTTTTTGTTTTCAGGACTATACCAAAGTTCATTAAAAAAGTAAAAGCCTCTGACTACAAGGACAAAAATGTGTTTGGGGTTCCTTTGCTTCTGAATGTTCAGCGAACAAGCCGCCCACTGCCTAACGGCATCCTGCAAGCACTGGACTATTTAAGAAGCCACTTTCTTGACCAGGTATGAACTCGATGCGGCCCAGAGCAGCTCTGTTCCCTAAAAAGGTCTGCTCCCGGGAGCCAGTCTCTGCTTCCAGCTTTTGTGAGGGATGTTCTTGTCTCCTAAGGCAGAAAGATGTAGGTCTGAGCAGGTGCTGGTTCCTTCTGGGAATACCTTTACTCCTGTGTTGTGTTTTTGTGCCTTGCCTCACTGAAATCACCTGCAGCCAGTTCTCCTGGTGCAGGCAGTCAAGCTGTCTCCTGGCGAGGCAGCATGTCTCTGCTCCCTTAGGAAGTAAATCCACCCCACGATGTCGACGTTCCCTCTGTTCTGTGGTTGCTGGTAGGGCTAATGTGATAACTAATCTTGTTTCAGCTGAAATGTACCACTAGGCAGAGATAAAACATATTAGAGCAGTGCCTGTGACATCTTTTTGTGGCTCTCAAATCTGCATTTATCCACTAAGCGGAGATGTGTGCGTGTGCACGGCGGTGACAGTCTGTGTTGCATCTGCAATTTCTATGGCGTAGGTGCAGAAATGGGGGCCCCGGTGACATGAGACGTATCAGTGAAAGAAAGGGCTTTCTTTTTTCTATGCTTTGCAATTGTATAGGTGTATAGTATTACGCTGAACAACACAAATGTGTGCACAAAATGTTACAGTGCAGTTTGATGGCACATACTGGAATGTAAGCAGTCAGTTTCTTATGAAGGCAGTGTATTTCCTTTTGAGGTCGTTGTAGCTATTCAGTTAATATAAATAAACTGATGAGTGTAAATACTGTTTTAGTGTCCCACAGTGAAACATTCAGCAGCAGCTTTGTTGATGTCGAGTTCATGGGAAACTTATAAATCTAAGTTTTCTCTGAAACTGGATTGACATTTGTATTAAAAATAAAATCAAAATTTCCCTCAGAACGGCAACTGCCCTTTGCCAACCTATAGAAGTATTAGATGGATAAGACATATCAGATGTTAAATCGATCTCTGTGAGATCCTCCGATGTGGAGTGTTTGTTTGCTCTAGAATGGGCATCCATGTACGTTTGCTTTTGGATGAACACACATTGGTGCAGTGGAAACTAAATTGTGAACACAGCCTGCTCAAGTGTTAGTGTAATGATTTTAAAAGTCAAAAAGAGCAATTTTGCATTAAATAAAAAACAAGCAAACAAAGATGAAAACTAGCATGTTTTTCACAGCTGGTTCTGTGGGCATCGGTCACGGTTTGCCTGGGAGAAATATCCACGCTGCTTCTAATGACACAAAAATCTTTTGGTGTTAAATCCCACTACCATAGGTTCTTAGCTATCAAAAGGAAAGCGAAGGATCAATGATTTGTCAGAGCGTTGATTCCTGATGACTCCTCTCTTAGTCTTTAATATTTTCTTTTACCTGCAGGTTGGCTTGTTCCGAAAATCTGGTGTCAAATCCAGGATTCTGTCTTTAAGAGAAATGAATGAAAGCAACCCAAACAACGTATGTTACGAAGGACAGTCAGCATTTGATGTGGCCGATATGGTGAAGCAATATTTCCGAGACCTTCCCGAGCCTATATTTACCAGCAGGCTCTGTGAATCCTTCCTCCACATCTACCAATGTAGGTAACAAAAGCTATAGTGTTCCAGTTCCTTGAATACCTTAATGTTCAGCTGTACGAGGAGTGGCCAGACTAGGACTAATGCCATGTCCTCTTGTAGTCAGAGGAGACCAGGCAGGCAGGATGTTTCTGAAAAGATGAGTTTATTGTGGCTCTGGACTTCGAAGCTCCACATCCGCATCCTATGGGCCAGCTATTTTCTAACATGGTGTGTTTGCTCTTCTTTGAAGGATGAGTGTAATAACGTAGGTTGTAGCCGCCCTCCTAAGCTGTGTTTTCAAACAGTCCTTTCCGTATGCAAAATTAAGAATCTGGTCCCCTTGTTCATGGTATGAAGTAGCTCCTTGTGCAAGACATGCATTGATGAAATGTCTTTATTAAGGTGCCCAAGCACAGTTGCTGTGAAACAGCATCTTTGCCTGGAAACACCAGCAACTTTCTGCCTGTGCTCTCACTGTTACTGTCCTAGACACTCAACCTTAAAAAAGAAGGACATGTGAAGCTGAAATCTAGCACTGATTGTAGTTTTAAGCAGGCTCCATCTCCAGCACTGACCCCTCAAGGAACTCACTTTCAAAAAGCAGCCAGGTTGGGGAAGGAACTTGCTGTAGGGGCTTATGACGATGTTGCTACAGGCAAATTTTTTTCCTCTTTTGAGAGAAGGTTTTGAAAGTCAAAGTATGAGATATCAGAGTGGACTAGTTTTCGGCATGCTTTGTGCGACTTTTATGGATCTGAGTACATGAGCTGCTGCTGTCCTGTGTATAGTGTAAGTTCGTGAAAGTTCCGTTGGGTTTTATTTTTTAACCCGTCAGGCTTTTAGAATTTTGCCTGAAAACGGTTTAGGTTTATTTATTTGAAGCAACTTTCCTTTTTACATCCACGAATCCTTTTTGTAAGGAGGCCCACGATCCCTGTGTCCAACGAATGTGCAACCCTTTTCTTCCATTTATTAAAACCTGGCCACTGTCCACCTCCCGTTTCTTGTTTTGGGATAGAAACAGCAAATGACTGAATTTCCCCACTCAGCTAGCTTGTGCCACATGTGACTTGAGTAAGTGCCCAGATTAAATTACTATCTTTTGGAGATCAGAAACGTGCTGCTTTCACCAAGAAGCACATTTTGTGTGTTCCTCGTATGTGCATCTACTTGAAGGGAAAGAGAATTGACCTTCTACCCTTTGTAGTGGCATAAATCAGAGAAATCCTTGTGACGGGGAATGCGTGGCAGGATGAACCATACCTGCTCTCCTGCAGGAGCTGTTTGGGCAGTCTCATGGGCTTTCAGTGAGAATTAAAATCTGTTGGCAAAAATGTTGTTCTCTCAATTGAGTTAACTGAGAGCATCTGTTCTTGTCATGCCTGAAGCTGAAAAGAAAAGACAGTAGGGTAGCTGTTTGCTCCAAAGGACCATTCCAGAGTAGTATTTTATGGGGACACAAGCCCTTATTTGGATTGTAACCAGAGACGGTTTAGGGTAAATCCATTAGCATGGTCCTCAAGATAAATTACAAGTCAAGCACCAGCATCACTGGGCGTGAATGTGCATCTTGACAGGAACAACAGAAAACTGTCCTTGTGTGATATGATTGTGGTAATGGCCTTTGTGTTGTCTGTTGTGAGATAGAGGGACGGAGAAAAGGATGAACCTGCAATTTCAATGCCATGCTTGGGACTCTGTTGATGGATGCTTCCTCTGTGAGTCACAGGTGGTTTTCATCATTTTTTTCTCTTTTCAGACGTGCCAAAGGATCAGCAGTTTCAGGCCGTCCAGGCTGCTATTCTCCTTCTCCCAAAGGAAAACCGAGAAGCTTTGAAAATCCTCCTGTTCTTTCTGCGAGATGTGGTTGCTTTTGTTGAGGAAAACCAGATGACCCCAACCAACATTGCTGTCTGTCTTGCACCTTCTTTGTTTCACCTCAACACCCTGAGACGGGATAGTTCCTCCTCCACTAGGTATTAGCATCTTAATGCTGGCATTGCTGCTGTCACAGAGTCACAGAATGGTAGGGGTTGGAAGGGACCTCTGGAGATCCTCTGGTCCAACCCCCTGCCAGGGCAGGTTCACCTAGAGCAGGTTGCACAGGAATGTGTCCAGGCGCGTTTTGAACCACAATGTTTTCTGTAGCTGTCCTAGGATTGGTGTCTGCTCTTAAGGGGTGTCTTGGCGTTTGTCTCAAATATGGCTGTTCAGGTCCAGGGGAGTGGTTGAGTCACCATCCCTGGAGGTATTTAAAAGACATATAGATGTAGTGCTGAGGGACATGGTTTAGTGGTACCTTGACAGTGCTAGGTTAACGGTCGGACTCGATGGTCTTAAAGGTCCTTTCACACCAAAACAATTCTATGACCCCCAAGCATGGAGTGATCCAGCAGCTCAGTGTCCAGTGTAGAGAACAGTGGTAAGGCCCCGCTGTCATGCTCCCGACTAGTCCGCATGTAAGCCAGCCTGCCTCCCTCGCGACTGACGTACCCTTTGCGGTTGCCCCCAGGTCCAGCTGGCCAGGAATCCAGCATGTGGCCCACTGTTTGCATTATGGTGGTGCTGGCCATCGAAAAAGTAGCTCCTGCACTGGCAACTTAAGCCCCGGTGCAGCTTTCAGGCCCTGCAGATACCTGGCAGATTGTAGCAGCCGCTGGCACTCGTTCTGCTTGGTGATAAAGGCATCATTCCTGCCAAACTGAGCCACAGGGATCCTGTAAATTTATCTTAATAAGTAAAAGTATCTGGGTTGCATAACATCCCCTGTTTGTACGTGCAGGGAGGAAGGTGCCCTTGGGCCAAAGTAGACAAATAATCTCTGAGAGCATTCATGCCTTATCTGGCCTCCTGAGGAGGCTGTTTGCTTTACTCCATGCTCCTGCCTATGGACGGGCACGTATCAGGGTAGAAGAGGACAGCCGGCTGTGATGGAAACATTGTGCACCCATCAGAGTAGCGAGCGCATCGCCTCACATGGGGATCTAAAGATGAGGACCGGTTTCAAAGCAGAAGCTGTCAGATGGGCTGTCAGCATCTTTCAGGATAATAACGCGGGCTCTGGGTAGCACAGAGAGGGGAAAGAGAACACTAAGGACTGTGCTTTTCAATGGCACAACACATCCGACAACGCCTAAGCGTGACTGGAGCCCAGGGCTGCCTGGCGCTCCCAGGGCTGAGCCGGCACAGGGGCAGGGAGCCCTGTGGCGTTGGGAGGGCAGCGGGGATGCGGAAGCGCTGGGGTGGCAGCAGGTCCTTCTGAGGTTGCCGTTGCATTTGAGCTCCTGGGAGGCGTCCTTTGAGAGGTGTACCTCTTTGGTTTACACAAACATTATTCTGAAATGTTAGGACCAAAAATAGAAGCTGAGTTTTCTGTTTGTTGTCACTGTTTAGAAGCCAGGATGCTTTGAAGCTTTAGCTTTTCTGTAACCAGGCATTAATGCAGGGTTATTAATGCATAGAGCAGGGTTCCGACTTCAAAGGGTAGAAGCTGACACGTCTGACTTTGAGGAGCAGAGCTGAGGGCTCTTATCTTCCACCCAATTTTCAAGCCGTTTGGCAGGAATGCACACAGATAAAAGTATCAGAAGCCAGGATTAATGATGTCATATAATGATGATGAATTAAAAGAGGGGATTGGTTTTGAAACGTGTTTGGTGTCGTTTGTGCCAAAGGATTTAAAAGGTTCTGCATGGGCTTTGCAGGGTATCAAAGGAGCTTGATCTTTGAAGGCTACACACAATCAGTTTGTGGGTCATTGCTGTCTTTGGCCAAATGATGTGTCTGGAGAATAAAAAGCCTTGCCTTGCCTTTCTTGGGCATACGTTACTACTGGTCGGTACTGCCCTGGGCCCTTTCGGGGTGTGCTGGGAAGGAATGCTGCTATGGACCTTGCTGCAGTAACGCTCCGTGAGCACGGACAGGTCCATCAGTGCAGTGTGGTTTTGCTGAAGCTGCTGGTTTCCAGCCCCCTGGGTACCTTGGCCTTGCAGTTCACAGCATCTTGCTCACGCAGCCTTCTGCCTTTTCTACCGGCCCCTCTCCGTAGGTCCGGTCAGAGGAAGTGCAGCCTGGGGAAGCCGGACCAGAGGGAGCTGAGCGAGAACCTGGCAGCAACGCAGGGCCTGGCCCACATGATAATGGAGTGCAACAGGCTCTTCCAGGTACGTCACTGGCTGTAGCCAGGCACAAGCCCGGAGCAGGGCAGGGGTGTTCCCGCCCCGGCCAAGGCATGACCCCCTGATGGCCTGCCTTGAGCAGCAGCTTGGGGCAGAGCCCTGCAGAGGCCCCTGCCAGCCTAGCAGGGCCCGTGATCGCTGCGAGTCCTGCTGCATCCAGTACTGAGACAATTAACACCACTGCAGATTTTACCACAACTATTTGTAAAGGCTGTGAGAGCATTCCTCCATCTCTCCCTCCAACCCCAGCTGCTATGGGGGTTTGACTCCCTGGGCTGGGGGACAACCTGGGGAGTACCTGTGGGGCAGGGGCTGCCATATGCTCCTGCAGGGAGGCCCTGGCCAGGGTCAGCCATCTCTTCTTGTGGGAGGGGGCTGAAGCTGAGGTTTTGCTGCTGAGGCGTGGCTGGACCAACAGCCATGCCTGTGCCATGGACCCCAGTAATCTGGACCCGGACCTTGACCCACAGACTGACTTCCCAGCTTGACCGCGGCCTTTCCTCGTCATTATGGACTTGCCCGGCAATCATGCGGCTGTGGCTGACCCTGGTTGCTGTCTCTGGACCTGATCCTGACCTCCCTTGCTGGCTCACCTTCCTGGCTCAACCTCGGCCGCAGAACCACCAATGGATGTGTCTGATGACCTGGACTCTTGGCTGANTGGCTCCCCTGAAGGGACCCACGGCCCTGACCCAAACGCCCCTGGCACTGACCCCCCACAACCAGCCCGTTGCTTCTGAGTGACACCCACCCCCAGCCCATCTTGCCATGGCATCCATCTCCAGCCCAGCCAGCGCTCCTGAGTGACCCCTCCACCCCAGCCCAACCCTGTGTCCCCATTTCCTCAGCGATGGCCTGAACCCCTCTGCCGGGCCCTGGGGCTGCCCTGACGCCTGTCCCGCACCCTTCCGTCTGCCCATGGGAGCTGGCCCCATCCCTGGCTGCATGGCGCCCCCGAAATAGCTCTGCAGGGACCTGCGGACGCCCTACATGCTCTGCTACGACCAGGGCACTTCACAAGCGCCGCCACCACCATGAGCTGTGGGGCTGCCCCTCGCTGCGGGGCTCCGGGGCCCTGCCGGCAGGGACCACCTGGAGAGTGAGGGCTGGTCCCCCCTCTGATGGAGACCTGGAGGAGAGGCCGCAGGCTCAGCGGGCAGCCTCGGCCATGCCTGTGCCTGGACACACACACCCCCGCTGCTCTGGAACTGCACCCTGACACCTGGCCCTGCCTGGTCACCGTGGCCATTGCTGGGCATCACTGGACTGCGGCCGATGCCATTACCAGCACCGAACCTGACCCTGCCCGGCCTGGCCTTGGCACTGATGGACCTGCACCTGCAACCAGGAGTCTTGGTTGGCCACCCCTGCCATTCCTGGGCTTGCCCTGCATCTCCCTCAGGTACAGTGGGATGGGGTCCTGGCTGGTGAGGTGCTGCCCAGCCCTACCATAGACTCATAGAACGGTTTGAGTTGGAAGGGACCTTAAAGCCCATCTAGTTCCACCCCCTGCCCTGGGCAGGGACACCTCCCACCAGCCCAGGTTGCTCAAAGCCCCATCCAGCCTGGCCTTGAACCCCTCCAGGGATGGGGCAGCCTTGGCTTCTCTGGGCAACCTGGGCCAGGGGCTCACCACCCTCAGAGTGAAAATTTCTTCCTAATACCTAATATAACTTCCAGTTTGAAGCCATCATTCCTGGTGCTGTCACTAGATGACCTTGTTAAACGTCCCTTCTCCAGCTTTCTTGTAGGACCCTGTCAGATACTGGAAGGGGCTCTAAGGTCTCCCCAGAGCCTTCTCTTCTCCGGGCTGAATACCCCCAACTCTCTCAGCCTGCCTTTATAGGAGAGGTGCTCCAGCCCTTTGATCATCTTTGTGGCCTCCTCTGGACCTGCTCCAACAGGTCCTTCTGATGCTGGGGGCCCCAGAGCTGGACACAGCACTCCAGGTGGGTTCTCACCAGAGCAGAGTAGCGGGGCAGAATTACCTCCCTCGACCTGCTGGCCACAATCTGCTCCCCCGCAGTACTGTGCTCAGCGCCCCGGCCCTGCAGCTCCCCAGCTCCATGGTGGGTGCCTCGGAGGGGCCCCGGCCCAGCCTTGGGAGGAAGGAGGGCATGGCCACGGCGCCGGTGCGTGCAGAGGAGGTCAGGTGGCACAGCCTGTGGTTTGGGCAGCTGGTGAAGCCCCCAGCACATACTGCTGCCAGCATGGCAGCAGAGCTCACCCTGGTTTTGTCTGTGGGCATTGTTCAGCCAGCGTCAGGAATGCACCTTTGCACTGATGAGTGCTTGAGTGCCAGAGACATGCCCAGCAGGTGCTAGGCACTGCTTAGCTGTCACAGCCGAGCCCTCCCCAACTGCCTATGGGAAAGAACCTGGGATATCAGATAAACAGATATGTCTATCTTTTCTATCTATGAACAGATGTACATGTACCTATACACACACGTCAGTGAGCCCCTGAATCAAATGTAACACCTACTCTCTAATGGTTTAAAGCCTCATTTCTGTGCTGCTTTACCTTGCACACCGGAGCTTCCAACAAATCCCAAAGCAAAGGCAGGAGCCACGGCCCACCGCCTTGTAATTGGCCTTGTGGTTGCTCCAGATTGATACGCACCCGGCGAAGAAGCTTGCCAACTCTGTAGGGATTCAAAACATTGCTGCTGCAGGGAAAGGCATTTCCCTCGGGCCGTCCTCTGAGGGAATGCAGTTAATTGATCTGCTCCTCCAGGTAAAACTGCTGCCTGCCTACACCAGCACCGCTGGTAGCTGGCGGTGCTGCCCCCCCAGCATGCAGCCTAACATGGCAGTGATGCGGGTGCGTGTGTTTTGTGTGTGTTTGCTAGTAGGAGGCACACCTCAGAACCTGTACTCCATTGTCCTGGTGTGTTACATTGAAGTTCAGTCCTTGAGTGTGATATTTGATCTCTTTTGCAGGTACCTGACTGTTGCCTTGATCAGCTCACTAATGACTTCCATGAGACAAACATCCTGAGCACCAGGGCCTCACACTGCTGGGCTGGGATGAGACTGCTTGGGTCCCTTGAGAGCTCCGTGCTCTGCTGAGGGACGCCAGAGATCTGCTCATCAAAAGCCCGTGATCTGCTCACACCTGGCAAATAAGGTAAAGAGGCTGGTGGGAGCCATCAGGGTGCGGCTGGCTCTGGGAGTGGGTGACTCTGTGGCAGGAGGGCTTCCTGGAGGTGCTCTTGGGTGTTTTGAGTTCTCAGTGCTTAAACTCTGCAGACCGAAGGAGAGCAGCCCTAGATGTGGGTCTGTGGGGTTTGGCTCCTGCACAGAGAATTACTCTGAGCAGTTCCCATGATCCCTCGTCTGCTTCTGTACCTGCAGCTTCTGAAGCCATGCTCCTGTTCTCTCCCTTTCTTACTTCCCTTCCCTTCCCTTCCCNTGCAACTCCACCCCAACAGACGCAGACACCTCCAGTTGTTTAGTCCCTTTATTGTCACCCCACAGGGCACAGCTACATCCTCTGCACCGGCTTAATCCCCAGGATGTCGAATCCTTTGGCCATGACGGTGGCAGTGGCTTCGCACAGCAGCAGCCTCCACATGTTCACCTTCACGATCTGGCCTGCAAGACACCACGGAGGAGCTGGAGCAGCTGCTCAGAACAATTAATGCCGCCTTCCCCAGGGGAACCCCATCCACTCACAACCTGGCCCTGGGGCTGGGCACACTGAGGCTCCCCCCATCCTCCCCAGGCCAGGCAGGCTGACCAGCCCTTGTGTTTCCAAGTACCTGGTTGCTCACAACTCTCTACTCAACCTGCCTGCTTCACAGGCAGATGATAACACAGCCTGTGCCAGGCACCTTCAGTCCTCCCACATGGACCACAGTGTGACAACGGCCTTCCAGCATAGGGAAACACCCCGCAGATTGCCTGTACCGTGGTATGTGACACAGGCACATGCAGGCCCCCAGGGCAACACTCACCACTCTGCCTGTCTTTCTCAACGCAGTAGCAGTTGTCATAGAATTCAGTGAAGGTGGTGGCCAGCTCATAAAGGTAGTCACAGAGTGTGTGCAATAACAAGTCCTCCAGGATCTTCTGCAGGATCTCAGGGAACCTCAGGATGCACTTGCCCAGTTTCCACTCCTTCTCATGGTCAAGGATGAGGACCTCCTCCCTGGCTGCCTTCCGCAGCATCTGCTCATCAATATTGGCCAGGCGAGCAATGGCCCTGAAATGATCCAAAACACAGTTTGCTTGTGAGGGTACCACTGCTGAACGTGCCCAAGGGCCAGCACAAGCCACCCGCTCATCTCCCCATTCACCCAGTCCTGGGTTGCCAGGAGAGCAATTAGCCCTGGGAACGACAGGGAGGCGCTGCCCTTGGAGCGATCCAACAGGGCACTGCAGGGGAACGGGGAGGGATGTGCTCTGGGCACGTGCATTGGCAAGGACAGCCGATGCTGCCACGCAAACCAGGGCTCAGGGTGCCAGAAAAACCGTGTGGGGTACGGCGACACCTGAGGTGAACAGCTGCTGAAACACAGCCTCACCCCTCTCCAACCACCTAAAACCTCTAAGGGAATTACCAGAATCTCCCACAGTTCCTGCTAGCTAAAAGCCTGGGATGCGCGTTGCACAAAGGAGCCCTGTTACAGATAGCAGAGGACACCATTTCTGTTGACAAATAAAATCTTGCCTATGGCGCGTACCAGTGTGGCTGGCTTCTCTTACCAACTACCCCTAACAGCACTGATGCAGCTAAGTCACCCCCTTCCCCACATCTCCCTTTGCAATAAAGATGCAGAGAGCACCAGAGATCAGCTCCAAGTGACTCCCAGCACACTCAACCCACCTGATCCGTGTGAAGGCATACAGCAAATATGCAGCTGTGTTTCCTCGGTCATCCAGCATCTTGTCAAAGGAGAATACATAATCGTTTAGTCTGTTGTGGGAGAGATCTGCATATTTAATGCATCCAAAAGCAACGGATGTCTGGGCAGCTTTCAGCTCTTCTTCCGTGAGGACCTGTTGCAATTTCAAAACAGGTTACAGTCATGAGGAAGAATGCTACGTTGGCATCACAAACCACAACATGCAACCTTGGCCACTCAGCACGGCTCAAGAGGAAAGCCCAGGCTGCTGAGGGGATTTTACCCACGAGGCTCATTCCCACTTTTCCACCTCGAGACACCAGATAACCCCGTATCTGCCCCTCACTTCTCCTGCAATCAAAAGGCACTGCGCAGGTTAAGGCTGACTCCATCTACTCCTCAAAGCCTGCAGGACTTCTGCCATACAGGTTTTACGCTCATACTGTACTCCTGCTTCTTACAGACTGCGGGCAGACATAACGAACAACTGGCCCTCCTACTCTTGAGCATTTTGGACAGTCCAAACTCTCGCAGAACCCCTCTCTGGTTGAACACTGCCCTGTCAGCCTGGCAAAGCACTTTGTGTCTGACTCACATGAGCCCTTGAGACTTTCAAGGCATTTTTTTTTTCTGTGCTTCCTCATGTTCCTGTTTAAAAAGGGACCTTTCACTGTCATCCTACACTGCACAGCACCAAGGAGCTGCACTTCCCAATTTCACTGCCTTACACAGTGCTTGGTCAGAGTTTGGTCCTTCTGTTCCATTCCATGTCCCACACTGCCCAGGGCCATGTCCCACACTCCAGGCCATTAGGATCGAAGACAGACAGAAATCTCATTAAGCGATGGGCCTCCAGCAAACTCAGCTGCAGCCTCTAAGGGAAAGGGTGAAGCCTGATGCCAAAGCCCCCTGCAGATCCCAAGCCATCCATCACCAGAAGTCACTGCTAGCCCAGCAGGCCAAGGCTGCAACTTTATATTCTACCACCACCTTCTGCATCCTGGTGGAGTCACCGCTGTGCATCACACCAATGAGACCTCATGGTACCCATATGTCCAGCTGCCCTGCCAGGCCCAGTTCTCCTCCCCACTCCTCAAAAAGCTCTGCAGTACTGGCCAGAGGCCAGCGTGCTGCCTGCAGCTCCCATTTTCTCACTGCTATGTACTCAGGGATGCTCTTTCCCCATGACAGCAATTTGCCCAAACTGCTATCAAATAATCACACTGATGGTGTACACAACCTATGGCATCTCCTGGGTGGTTTGGCAGTGTCCATATTCTCAGCTCACATCCAGAATGCAGAAACTTTTAAGTTTTTGAACAAATCTGGGAAGTCCTCAGGAAAGATAAGCAATTTGTCGGAACTACCTTGTCCCGTTCCTTGTCTTTCAGCTTGTCCATGGCGCGTTTTAGCCCCTCTTCCAGCAAATCTATGAGACGAACTGTATCCCCTGAACGAGTTTTGAACTTCTTCCTGAAAACACACAGCCAAAATGATTTGCATAAGAGGCAAAACACTCCCACAAAACACGGGAATCTCACAGAACACCCATGGGGTGTGTGGGGAGGGGTGACCAGAAAGGCTCCAACAGTCAGAACTGACCCAGTTGCAGACATTAGGAATACCAGTGCCAGACCCCTGCCCAGCCCAGCAAGTCACCTTTATTTTTATAACAAAGCTAGAGCAGAACCACCCAGTCCGCAGTGGCACGTGACCATCAGAGCGCAGTGGTTTAACCACACCTTCACAGAGACACCAGAACAACTCTGGAGCACAAGGGCCTGGCTTACAGACCAGGACAGAGAGGTTCTTTTCCCAACGTTCATTTCATCCACCATGAGGCAGGCAGACAATAATGGAAATCACAGCCTTTACCACCGCCATCTCCCAGTATTCACATCATCTTCCACTGCACTTCCACCAGCCATTCCCAGTGTCCCTCCCCAAATGCCAGGCAGCAGAAGCCAGGCCCAAGAATGAACCTGACCACAGCACCAGTGACTATGTGGATCAAGGACCATGACACACAATGAAGTGACACAGTTACAAGTAACAGCATGTATGCGGTGCTTTTTTTTTTTTTTGCATACCGCATACATACTTGTCAACAAATAAGAGCAAACCTTCTGCATTCACCCAAACATCCTCTTCAGAGCACATAGAGAGGAAAACCTAAATCCCAGGACTTACTTGTCTTCTCCCAGCACCACTCCAAATGCAGCATGGGCCACTCTGGTTACTTTGGGATCATACCAGCCGATCATCTGTCCAGCTGCAAACACTGTTTGCAAATGCACTGACTGCAAGGAACAAATACCAACAACTGGTTCTCAACGCACTTCTCCAGGTACAGTTTTCTTCCCAGCTTTACTTCCTTCACAATGCAGCTTTCACGATGAGACTTAAAACCTTTCTAGCATCACAGAAAAATTTCACTTCAGAAAGTTCAACCTGTCAAAGAGTTTTCCTGGCTTACAGAAGCAGCAACTGGCAAATTCCCATCGCTGCTCAGATTCAGAGCTGACAATCTTGCATTTCCTCAAGAAAGGAGAGACCCAAGTATACGCAGTACAAATCCCACTCCAGATCTATTGAGATTTAGGCTTCACCCACCTCCAGTGGTATCTGAGTCTCTCCCTAATCAATCAGGTTTAGGCATGGAGACCGCCAGCCACCAAACTAGATTCACCGTTACACTCACAAGGACAAGAGTAAATATACGCCACTAAAAACCCTATAGCGTTCTGCCTATGTTACTCTTGCACCTGTCATTTAACACACTTTCTGACGACCTGTACCGGCAGTGTCAGCAGAGGTTGGCATACTCACCTGGCCGCTATCGACAACATAAATAAGGATATCAGCCTTCTCTTCACACAGCCTGTGTTTAAGAGCAGCTAAGTCAGATGTGTCGTATGTGTAACCTCCATCTGATTTCATGATTGTCAATGGGACAGGGAAACCCGGGACAAATACGATCTTCCGGCCATCATCAACCTGGACAAATCCTAGAAAAGCAATGGAAAACATTCTGTGCTGTATTGAATGGGGAAGTTTGTGGGCCAGCATAGGCAGAAACATTTGCCTTCCCAGATGCTACCAGAAAGAAAAGTCCATGCATTCATATTATCAAATAATGGCTCAAAATATGAAAAAACCTAAAAGAGAACTCCCTCGCCCACCAAGTCACATGTTGTACTGCACTTCCAGAGCTCACACTATGCACAAGGAAGCGGGTATGTGGAGATCTGGCCTTGCCAGAAGAGACCAAATTGGATTTAAAAACTCCTGTCACTGGCATCCAGATGCACCTTTACAGCCACAAAAACCGCATCACGAAGTATGGCATTAAAGGCAACAGAAACTCTACAGAGATGCAGTGAGGACTTAGCACAAAGTCTTCCAGAGATAAAGCTAATCAGAACACTTCAGAGGGTGATATCCAAAAACTGCCAAATCCAGACAGGAAACACATAAAACCAGAGACTTGTTACGCACCGTTTGGCTTCTTGCCAGCCTCAAAGTCAACATGATCCAAAAATGCCACTGTCTTCACAGAATTTCTCAGACAAAGTTCCCATACAGGCACAACAGTAAGACCAGGAATTCTGTCATATATCGCTCCTTGACTAAGGATACAATAAAATCCAGTAGTACCTCATGCTATTGCCTACAAACCTCACAGGCAAAGTGCTTTTGGTGTCATCAAGGAAGATTCAAGCTTTTGGAACGAAACATAAAAGAATCAATTCTCCTAATGCTTCTTTGGGAGGAAACACCACAAAAGATCCACTCAGGGAATGTGGCTGAGAAAAAGAGCAAGGGTGGGGAACATGCAGCTTCAAAAATACCAGTCCTAAGTCTTGCTCAAGAGGAGTGACCTCGCTCATCCTGACAGCTGCAGAATTTCTGACTCTGCGACCAAAAGCCTCACCTTTATCTTCAAATTCTTTCACAATGTCTTTCATCATCTCGTGGTAGAATGATTCTCCTCTCTCTATGAGTGTGATGTCCAAGCAGTTGTAGATTTTTTGGAACTCTTGAGGAGGGAAATGGAACAAAATACTTCCATTAAATGCACAGAGTGGGAATTAGTGGCATATGTTTACCAATGGGCATAGGAAGTCCCTAAAGGCATTCTCCATCTCTTGGTGAAGCCATCAGACTAGGACTCAGGAGGCAAAAGATTTATCCGAAAGCCTCCACAGACAGCCCAGTACTTTGGTTGTACCGGCTTTTTGCTTTAAGCTTCTCATAGCAGTGCGGCAGTGATTTTCAAAAGAAAACTAGAGGATGGACTCAGACATAAAGGTGAGGAAAGCCACACTGTTCTACTGCTGAGACATGTTTCTGGATCTCGCAAAGTCACCTTTCCGTGACACGTCACAGATCAGTTCCCACGCTTTGATGAAGTCTGGGTTTTTGCTCTGCAGCAGCACCACACATTGGTAGGCACGTTTCTTAAATTCCTCCTCTGTGTCAAACCTCCTCTTGGATTCCTACGGTAAAACATACCGCATGAAAAAGCACCTTTTTCTCCCCTGAAACAAGCTAACACTCATAACAGGCTCTCCAAGCATACTCATCTCAAAGGACACAGAGGCAGCATGCTTACAAACTCCTTTAATCATGCCCCATACAGACAACTCAATACTAGATACCACAATTAATTACCCAGTGGCACGTTATTGCAATAATCTATTAAAAGTGACTCAATTCTTTTGTTTCTCCAAGACTATGCTGCCGTTTGAAAAGCTGCTCAATCTGCTTTTCAGATGTTGACATAAATATCGCATTTATTTGCTACAAATACCTTGTAAAAAGCTTGGAGATCCCCAATGGGAGGAGAAACAGTTAAGTAATCCGGAAATTTGTCTTGGAGGTGAGCAATGAGCATTCCAAACTGGGTGCCCCAATCTCCTAAATGGTTTAACCTTGAAGCAATTGAAAAGCACAACAATAATGATTTCTCAAACATATGCTTTAAAACACGCGCATTTTAAAAATATACGTTCTGAAAGAAGAAATACCCATAATATCAGAAACCAAAAGCAGGCAAGCCCCCCCCAATTTCACTGCAATGAAGCTGCTGCCTATCTTGATCCCTAACCCTGATACACTTGCTCACCTTAGTATCTTACTAAACATAAAGGATTATTTGTTATGTGTTTATAAAAAAATCCAAACAATACAGGCCAAAGCATGCCAAACAACCCCACCCACCCAAAAGAAAATTCTCACCTCAAAACATCATAACCTGCAAATTCGAACAGTCGGCACATACTTTCTCCAATGATGGTAGACCGCAGGTGGCCAACATGCATCTCCTTTGCAATGTTAGGGGATGAAAAATCCACCACCACCTTAGACACAGTACCAAAGGAAAAAATTAATAAAAGGCAGCAGCCATTATCACACCCCATGTGTTTAACCTGGGTTTTGTTGGGGGTGAGGGGGCAGCAGGGGGGTACAAGGCCCGTCTCCGCTGATACTCTCTTTGCTGCCAGTAGCACAGAGCAACAGAGGAAGCCCAGCGGGAACACCAGAGCAGGCTTCCAGCCTGGGGCTCTAGTGCATCCAGCCAGCAGAGGGTCAGGCATCACTCCCAGACCAATCCTGGCCACAACACACCGTCCCCGGGAGCCCTGTCCCTCACCCAGCAGAGACCACAGCAGGTACACGTGGGTTACACCACAGCCCCCAGTCCCTCAGTCCCATCCCATTTACTCCGCTGTAACAACCAGCTGACACGGACGTCTGCTCAACAAATCACTTCAGGGGGAAATTTCAAAGCTACCTGCAGTCCATGGTGTTTCATCTATATGGGAGCAGGATGCCTACGTGCTCACTGCCATACCTTTTTCCTTTTGCCCACAGCTGGTGGTTGAACTCCATTTATCAATAAACTGCTCAGCTGCTTTGATACAAAATCCTTTCTCAAGTGGACATTGATAAAACCTTCAGAGAAGAAAACCAGCAATGAGTGCTGGGATTGCAGAAATGCCTCAAGCCATTTTTTATTGCCTTCCCCCTTGGATTTGTGTTTCCTCACATCAAGGACAAGAACATATGAAATTAGCTTGATAAAACAAAAGGATTTTTCAGCAACAGGACAACAAAGCTGTCACTAGAAGACAATTTCTGTTCCCAGATTACAAGAGTCTGTTTCACACCTCTATAGCCCTTACTGTAGGAGTTAGATTCCTCAAGCTAGTCCACTGACATAACTCTTTTTTCCACACTGTCACTCAAAGCTGAATTTATAAAAAAATTTTTTAATGAGAAAATAAATAATCTTGCCAGGGTTTGCAGAATGCAAACCAAATCCTGCTTTTTCTCCTTTTTTTAAAATTAATATCCTAAACCCTATAGTTACAGCTGGAATAATCCATGCTTGTGGAACGACACCGTTTTACTTCTCCTGCTTCACAGAGCTAATGAACAAGCTTCTGCCCAAGCATTTGAAGGGCTGTGCCGTGTGATTTTTGTGTTTATGCTGCAGCCCAAAGTAATATGGGCCCTTGTATTTCTTCCTGGGTCACAGGGACAAAACAGATGCAGCAATTAATAACCTCCATGCTACTCCAGCATCTCAGTGCTGAGAGGACAAGCTCTCCTCAACATGCAAGGAACAGCGGGAAGGGCTTATCGATTTTTGGTGTGATTTCATGACTGTTGCCTGATACCCATCAGCAATATTTGGAGGGGGAAACCCTTAAGGATCAGTGGAAAAATTGCTAATTAAAGGGCTCAGGACTGCATTTGCCAATTCTAATAGAGAGGTAGATTTGCTGCTGCTACACAAGTCTGAGCACTACAAAGCTCACAAAGACAGAAGCAGCTAATACACCCCATAACTGCAGTTTTAAATCACAAAATAGTTGAACTCAACTCAGCTTCCCATATCACCATCCAGTATAAAACCACCATATCAGCTTTAGAACACGAAACATGCTTACCAGGACCGGCAATTTCAACCTTCTCAATGCATTCATTGTCAGGAATATTTTTTGTTATTTTCTCGGCAATTTCCCTTGGGCTAACCTTCTGTTCCTTGGTTTTGAGCAGTATCTGAAACACAACCAAAAGACCAAGTAAAACTCAATCCTCCAAAACAATCTGCAAGTGAAACAGAAAGCATAGATACTGCGGCACTGAAAGACCCTCATGATCCTCTAGCTTCATAATGTGGAGACACACACAAAGAAAAACATCTTTAGCAAATTTTACAGATTAGAACAGCTCTTTCTATGCAGCGGAAGTCTAATTAGACCCAATACGTTCACTCCCTTTTGCTAATGGCAATTAAAGGGTAGTCCTTACATCAAAAGAAAATCTTCCAGGCTATTTTTCAAAACCCGTTAAATGGTTTGGCAAATCTGCATTTCTCTGATAGTAAAAGGGACAAACTCTTTAAAAATCAACAGAGTTGGCAAAGCCCTTCACATCGCCTCAAAATCTTGTTCATCAGTCTCACGGCTATCCTCAGCTCTTGAAGTTTTGATCTGTGCCTACAGTAGATGCTGAGTGTGGTTTCAGAGCAAGTCTGCTGATTTATGACTAAAAGCAATCAAAGTATACTGCCTTCAGTCCTACCTTAGGTTCAAACTTAATAACCAAACAAATAAACAAATACATAAAATGCAACAACCCAAGCAACCAAATATAATGCTAACACTGTCCAATTTTCTTCAAAGAGCATCAGAGAAACTGCTAGTAAAGTGGCTCTTCTTTTGCCTCCAGGCATAAACGGCCCACTGTGAAGAACTCCAATAACAGGATGCAAGTTCACATGGCAGAATCAGAACAGTTTGGGTTGGAAGGGACCTTCAAAGATCATCTAGTCCAAAAGTGCTCTGTCCGTTCCCAAAGCATCCTCTCACATAGCTTTTTGCAGACCTTAGAAAAACACCCTTTAGGATTCTGTGAGCTGGCCCAACCTGTCCCTTGCAAAATACTACATTCACACTGTATAAAATGACCACAACTATTTCCTTCTGAGCACATGATTTTCCATTCTTACTGTGACATGTTTGAAAATAATCCATCACCTCACGCTCATCAAGGCCATGAAAAGCACTAAATTTAGAATTTACAGTCTCCACTGCTTGCAAAACATGACTTCTACTTAAGTTTCAGCTTCCTGTTTAACCTGTCATACATTTGATCATAACATGAGCCTTACAAGACAGTAAGCACTTAGAATGGGCAAGAAAAAAAACCCTCTGTAGCCTTTAATGCTACCTAAAGTGCAAACTACAGGAAAAATAAATGCAAAACCAGATTACGGGCATGCTCTACCAGTTTACAGGCATGTTATCTGAACCATTCCAGAAACAGTCACCGTACTCCTATTACTCTAAGGAGCAAGCAGAGCTCCTGGCTCAAACCCCAGGCATTAATAAGCTAACGAGCTCCCAGGAAAACAATACCCACTTGTGAGGGCTGTTTCCACATCGCCGCATTGCAGGGAGAGGTTGCTGCCCAGCACGTACTAGTGCTGCCCCGAGTCACCGCTCTACCTGCTCCTCTGGCGGTTGTGGTGACCGGTGACCAGTGTTCCAGCTCTGCACAGGGGACACCCTGCAGGAGCAAGGCTCTACGGGGAGACCTGCATCACAGTCAAGTCCCTAAAATGCAGGGCGATGGAAAGTACCTACCTGCTGCTCTCAGAGGGAAATGACTGCGCTGCATCCCCTGGCTCTGCTGTGCTGATATGCTCTAAGTGTGCTGCATGTGTGAGTATTGCCAAGCTCAGGCCCAGCTTATCCGGTGCACCCTTCCAGGGAACAAACTCTACAGCCAAGCCCAGGATTAGGAACCCAACCCTGGCTTGAAGGGGACCGTTCAGACATCAAGTTATGTGAATAACGCCAACACTGAGCCAAGAGTGCTTGAGAATCCCAACTGCGACTTAATTGGGGTAAAGCAGCGGTCAAAAAAAATAGCAAAGCTCAGAAAGCCTGTGTCAGTGCAGTCACCCAGGGTGCTCCTCTGGCGGGAGCCCAGTCACAATATGCTAACAAGACCAAGGGAAGATGACACATATTTGTGAAGGCTGTTTCCGCCTTGGCACTTCAGCCCAAGAGCCTGCTGGCTAGCACGTATCGATGCTGCCCGGGAGTCAAACTCCTTTGTGGCAGGACAACAGACAGAGCGGCTGCAGATGACAACCTGGGAGAGCAGAATCCCCATGCGTGTCGGTGCAAGTTCAATGTCAAGATTAGCAGTCTAATAGATTAATAAAGGTGAACTGACAACAGAACACTAAAAAAAAAAGTTGCTTCTGTTGAGATTGCAAAATAAAAGGTCTGTAATTACAAAGAGTCTATGTCTTCACTCAAAAGCATCAATGCCTTGAAAATTTGGGCACTTTCGCACCTCAGCTAGAATGCACTACCTTCTTTCTCCCCCACCTCCTGGTTTGACTTCAGCACAGTGCCAACCCACTGAGCAACTCTTGAAGTGTCTCTTAGTCTGTTTGGGTCCTCTTTGGCCAAATACCTTCCAGAAAGCAGCAGTACCACAATTTTCAAAACTAACTGCCAGGTTAAAAAACCCCACTCCTTCCTTTGCACACACCTGTAAAGTGGAACCATTCTTACAGTCACTCGAAAACCTCCAAGATCAGAACACCATAACAAGAAAAAACATGTTTCCTGCCTTTTGTTCAGTTAAAAGAAAACATAGATGCCACCAACCATACATGTGGGGATGCCCACACAGCCAACCCTCAGCAAATGCTTGGATAACAACAGGCTATTAGATAGGAACATGAGCATAAAAAGTTGCAGAATAGCACACTCAAATCTGCCTGAAAAAGCATTGGTCACAAAACGGAAAATGCTTAAAGGAATACAACAACAATCGGCCAAATTCAGCTGCAACTAGGGAATTAACAAGAGACTTTTGAAACAAAACAGTCAGCTAGAGCAGTAGGAAGGACGGTGTCTGAGCAGTAGTCTACGCCTGGCTGGACACTGACAAGGTGCTCCACGTGCACCACAGCCTCAGGCCCGACAATGACCCGTGCCATCAGATGCCACGTGTGGCCCGCTCTGCTCATGGAGGGCAGTTCAGGATGCAGCGCGCAGGGACCCGGGTGCACAGGGCAGCCCTGGGCCCTTCTCGCTGCCGTGTGCATTAGCGGGCGCTGGGAAGCTGCAGCACCCACACCAACAGGAGGTGTGCACAGCGAGGGAACCCCCGCTCCTGGAGACGGGGTGCGTGTTTGTAACCTACCTGCCCTGTGAGAAGGGAGGGTCTGCACATAACTCTGTGCAAACGTGTGCAGGGACATTATATTTTCCTGGCATTACAGAAGAGCGCTTAGAGATTTGTAGGTGTTTATCAACATGTTTCAACTGTCCAAAATTGTCAATTATTGTTTTGCTGATATTGGTTCCAAACAGATAGTTCACTAATTGGTAGTTAATTGCACATCGTTAGTAAATCAATGCAGCATGTAGACCCTGATTTGATTTAGATCCCACCGTTTTTCTGTGTGACACACATGTAACTCATACCAGTCACCTAAAGAGAGGTTTAAAGGTCTACTCTGTAAAGGCCAATGCTTCCCCTAAAATGGCATTAGATAAATCACTGAATTCTCAGCCTGGAGGCATGCAACTAGCCTGACACAGGTCCAATATTGCACCTCTCACTGTGCTGTCTATCACTTAGCTTCCAACAGACAACATCCCCGTTTTTTCTTCTCTTTGCAAGATGGTTCAGATTTACCTGTGTTATGCCCATGGCACTGTTACACTGGTAATCCCCAAATTTGGGCTGCTGACTTGGTGTCACTACTAGTGGAGGGTTTTCCAAGTCTGGGTAGGCAGCCTGAATAGCAGCTCCAAAGATCTCCTGAAGACGGCTGTTGATATTAATCATGCTTTTTGCTGTTTTACTTCTTTCCTCTTGAAGGCTCTGAAAAAACAAAATCCAGAAGGCTAAATTCACAACATCTGAGGAGCCGTTACCTCCCACTTTTTTCCTTGACTGCCTGGCAGAGCACGGCTGACAGATTTGGCTGACACCTCTAGGCACAGGAGCAACATATACAACATAAAAAACATGTGATTCAAGAGCTGCTTCTCCCTTTGAAGCTCCCAGTACAAACAATTCCCCTGAATGCAAGGCTGCATTACTCCGCACACCTTGCCAGTGATGCTAGTAGAGACCTCAGCTGGGCTGCCCGTTACACGAACAGCAAAGACTTGATGGTGTGGGCTTATTAACATGCTGAAATTTTCCATAAAGTAGGGTTCTGTTTAAGGAACCAAGAAATATCTGTTGTGCTACCAACAATTAAGGTGCCAGAATGTAGAGTGACCATGCTGTCACACATGACTAGCTGTAACAAGCTGACATCATTTATTTAGCTTGCCTTAATGAGAACAAAACCACATGCTACAGCATTAATTCTTTATTCCCTTACCTTTTGAAGGAAATTTAACCGATATTTAAGTTTTGCGTTTTCGTCTCGCAACCCTTCCAAACTCGGGGAGATTCCCAAGCACCCAAAGTTCTTCAGCCGCTCAATTTCTGCAGTTAACAACTTGATCTCGTTTTCCTGAAAAGCAAATTAAACTGTCACACAATAATTCTTGGTGTGGGAAGGGGATCGAAGGTGAAGAGCTGCAAGATCTCAGATAAGATTCTAGTTTTGCCTCATAAAGGTAACAGCAATGACATGTAAGTAAGTTGAGTACTTCCAAACAAGCTTAAAGGAGGTTTTTATTTGTGTCAAAAACAGGGAATCTGAAACAGTCTTAGAAAAAGTCAGTAAGATAATAATCTCATTAATATCAAGGCAGAAGTGCAAGAAAGACAACAGGCCATGACAATAAACATATTCCCAAAATAAGCACTTTCTCCATCTTTTTAAATCTAATAAATACATCAAATGGTTTGACTCCAAATTCCCTGAAGCCGCCTTCAGCCAGTTTCACCATCTCATAGGCAACAGCTCCTCTTCCAGAGGAAGAAACCACAATCACTCACACAAGCCCAGTAAGCTCAAACGCTGGCTGGAGACAGGAAAGGCAAGAAGTACAGCGTGCTGCTTCACAGGGGAATTCATAGGGGCACTGCTGCAGCATGCACTCACTTCCACCTCGCCACGCAACCTTTCCTCCCCTACCTTCAGTGTGACTTCTTCCTTAAAACTGACATGAGGCATTCAGGAGCAATCAGGAATTGGAGGTGGACCTCTATGCTCCAAATAAACAAACTTCCCCATGCCCCTCCAGACTTCACAGCCCGGGACAGAGGCAAATGCTTCAACAGGCAGTCTGAGCCCAATGGTTGCAGCAATTTTCCTCACCCCATGGCCTAAAGAAACCAAATATCTGAAACCTTATCTCTGTTGTCCATCTCTTGCCCGCCTCCACAACAGGCTCTGTGCCCATCAGCGACAAACCTGGCTCACAAACTGAAGTCTGGAGGCTATTGAAAATGTAAGCGACTCAATGCCGCAATGGAAGGAGAGGCAGCTACAAGAGGTGGTGAGCACTCCCTGCGCGCCAGCCCCTCACCTGAATCATTCAGGCTCTCCCCCACCAGGAGGCAGCTCAGGCTATTATTGTTGTCAAATAGGCCACCAAATCTTATCAAAAACGGCTCATTTACTTTGTTGCTCTTGAAACAATCAGAACATTTAATTAAGGAAAAAAACGGGCCATCAAATTTCTGGTCTTATATGTCCACCTGAACAACAGCTCCCACAAATGCCACTATAACTAACCGCAGACGCTCAAAAAAACTGAGCTGAGCCAAAACAATCTTAAGATTGGGCTGTTTGTGGAGCAAGCTCAAAGTAAGTACTTTTGAGGTCATTCTTCATTTGCACTTCAGCTTCCAGCACATGGTACAGCCTCGAGGTCTCCTCTGCTACAGGAGAACAGGATGCTTCCTGCAGGTTCAGATGTGAAGGAACAGGACTTTGAGAAAAAAAACCCTTTATCAAAACCTCTGGTTTGCCGTTTAGCCAACTAAAATCATTGAACAGCACAGCTGTATCTCAAATATAACTCACTTCAAACAGTTCATCACAGATTTTCCTTTTGCAGCCTATTACTTCTTTTTTTAACCCAAGAAAGACCATCCCAAAAATCAGACTCTTTTTCTCTCACATGCATATACATACCCTCCCCGACATAATCAACAGAAAATGTATTTTTTTATTTTTGACTTTTCTTACTGGCCTGAACTGGTAGCATTTCATCTAAATTACGGACCCATTCAAAAAATGCTCAGACTGAACTTCAAGTTTCAAATAGCACAAGAGAATTTCATTGCATTACTTTACAGTTGTTTCACTGTAAGTTTAAGTAAGCATTATTGCTGACTGACTTAGAGGAACGCTGGAGCAGTGACATGCGTAAGTCATCCCCCGCCCCTCAACCCCAGAATGTACTTTAAGAAAAGCACAAAGGTATGTCGTACTTTTAGTATCACATTATCTGTAAATTCTGTGTCCACCAAGTACTACCTCCTCTCTAGCAAAGTCACCAGCTTCAGGACAGGTGAGCAAGTCAGACCCCTAGGAAAGTTTTGCACTGAGGACAAACATTGTCCAGATCCAGAAATCAGCATTCTGCTTTTGAAATTAAAATCACAACATATCGAAGCTAACAAGAAGCTAACTTATTCCCCCTGCATTAAAAGATTTCCTAAAAGCTACAGCCACCGAGACATTGCAGTACCATTGGCAAAATTTACAGAACAGAAATTCAATCTGGATTTTCCTCCATAATCACAAATGCCTCTGGCCACCCAAGCAAAGACTCGCAGGAGGCGAGATGACCAGTACCTTACTGTAAGCTTCTTTCCACATTGCTAGACTACAAGAGATGATGAGTAAAGAGGTTTATCTGTGTGCATGGCCAGAACCCAGAACAAGGGTTCTGAGGAAATCACCGACCCCGAGGGCAGACACCTGGCCCAAGCAGCTTTTCCCACACAAATACAGGGTGACAACCAGTATCCTAATTGCTCGGATTCGGCCAGAAGGTAAAGAACTCTAAAACAATGCCACAGTTCAGTTAAGTCTCACCTTTCCTGTGACTGCACCAAAATAGACATGTGCAGATAGGAGGCATTCAGGCTGGCCACATTTCAGATTTGACCAAGCCCAACCTGTCAGCCCAGACCGGCACATCTTCCTATTATGCTTTGTGCTCCTCTTCTGCAGAAATCGCCAGTAGCAGTCTTTACGTCACTTGAGTGTGAACTGAAAGCAAAAGGTTTCACCACAGTGGTCTAGCTGCCTACCCCAATATTGCTGTTGACTTAAATAAGTCTCCCTTTTTGTGCCCATCAACCGCTAATACAACTGATGAAATTAACTTTTCGTTCAAAATTGCACAGCAGAAAAGCCTGAACTCAGCAATGATTACACTGAGTTCCAAAACTGCTGAGGTTAAGATCACAACAGCTGGGCTGAGACAGCACACTCTGAGTACAGCCAACAGCTCCAAAACTGGCAACAAGGGCACCCTGGTTCACGGTCCGGTCAGGAGGGGAACCCCACGCATGACCCTCCTCTCTCTGGTGACCAGCTACAGGACACGAGGAAACAGAAAGAAGCTGTACCAGGGGAAGCTCAGGTTGGACATTAGGAAAAGGCACTTCACCGAGAGGGCGGTGGGTCACTGGAACAGGCTCCCCAGGGAAGTGGTCACGGCACCAAGTCTGTCAGCTCAGGGAGCGCCTGGACAATGCTTAGTCATATGGTTTAGTTTTAGGTAGTGCTGTGAGGAGCAGGGAGTTGGGACTCGATGATCCTTACAGGTCCCTTCCAACTTAAGATATTCCATGATTCTATGACCCCCACACCCATAACCATATTGCTGAGCTTGCCTGGAAAAGGGTCTTCAGACTTTCATGTGTTATAAACGTGCCTTATCACAGCAACCTGTGATAAACCTAATTCTCTAGCAAATCACCTATGAATGCAAGATGTTATTAAAGGGATATAAATTCTGTATTCTTTCTGAAAAACAAACTACTATGTCAAACTACAGATACCCCTTGTAACTCCTTTCTCACAGTACCATCCAAGTGAGGAAGACAGACAAGGCCAATACACCTCTGATCTATAAAATGTGTAGCTGAGAAAAGGAAGGGAAAAGCTGCTGTTCAAGACATAGTTTCATCCCCTGGATTATTCTACCTGCACAGCCCTGGACATATCACGACTTGTCAGTAAAGGGTCATACCTGATGACCACCTCATGAGAAGCTGCGGGAACTACATGAGGCCATGCTGACATCTCCAAGGGCTCTTTGGTCAGCTGAGTACTAGAAATCTTCCCCCTACCTGCAAATACAAAAAAACTATAGCTTTTTCAAAGGACCAAAATCATCCTTACATTTTCCCTTAGCACATAAGAATGTCTTCCAAAGACATTCCCACTTAATTAGCACGAAACTTACATAAGCTTCTGTCTTTGGGCTTTAGTGCAATAGAGCTTTTCTCCATCACATTTAAAAAAAGCTAGACACCCCCCCCCCAACCCCCTAAAAAAAGAGAGAAAACAGCCTAAAGAAAGCGTTGCAAAAGAGTCACAGCACCTCTCTTCCTTCCCTTCCTTCTTGGCTCCTGCACAGTTTTATCTCTGCTCCTACTCTGCCAAGCTTTTTCTGAGCTGCCTCAGTGCAATAATTAGGCACACACTCTTTGCTCTTCGTTGGGTTATGTTCCCAAAGAGCTAGTGATTCCTGCCGGCCAGCTCACAATGGGCTCCAGGGCTTGCTGGAGCTGGCAGCAGGGAGTAAGTGGCTGGGAGCAGGGGGACAGGTAGATTCAGGCTCAGTAATTCCACATGGCCTCCTTTGGCCTCCTAGAGTTAAAGAGCTGAACACTGTCCCTCTTGCTTTGCTCTGGAGTGACTGAAGTTTATTTATGGACTAAAGACCAGACCACAGTGATGGCAAAGGGAGAACCACCTTGCCAGAATACCCGTGATGCCCTTCCTCTCCTAGCACCTACAAAGGAGAAATGCAAACCAAGGCAAAAGGGAGCTGCATAGATTCAACAGCCAGATTTATTATGTCAGTATTTTATGGCAGTGCTTATTGTTTGTTTGAATTGTGAGTAGAAGACATACCCAATAGTTGCTTAAGAACACACATGTAAGGTAGGCAAAAAAACCACAAGCCAGAACCTCTCAGTTACGTTCTCTTGGGGCAATACATGAGAAGTTAAGGTGTAGAATTCAAAATTTTCCTGAAGCTGCCTTTGTAGTCTACTGTCAATATCAGTTATTGTCTAGGATGGACCCGGCAATCCCATTTATTTTTTTTTTTTAATTATTACAGTCACTGGAAAGGAAAATGGTTGTCACAATCTTTTTTTCCCAACCCAATGCCCCTTATGGCTGCAGTAATCCTGCTGGGGAAAGCCAGGACTGCCATTAGACCTGCCCTCCAACAGCTCCTCCGAGAGCGCTGCCCTGGGCTCCCCGGCCCCGCCGGAGCCGGTGCTGCCCCTCCCGAGGGCCGGGCTCCCTCCCTCCCCGTCCAGCCCGGCCGCAGGGCGACCCTTGCAGGGCGAGCAGCCGGCTGGAGGAACAGCACGGAGAACCAGGGCGGCACCGCACAAACCCGTGTTTGTCAGCTTCCTGGAGTCTTTTTTGGGGAAGTTTTCAGCAGAACTGCATCTTCAACCCTCACCCTCGCCGAAACGTGCCGAGAGTGAACGGCAGCCCTGACTCACGACACAGGCTGAGGAACGAGAGTGTTTTTACTCCGCCTTTTGTCTCCAGAGGAACGGAAGCGGCTGCGGAAGGTGCCTCAGCCCCCTGCCCGCTTTCTGCCTCCCCGGCCCAGAGCAGCCCCCGCCTCCCCGCCCGCCCGCCGGGGCCTCGCTCT
>VXBH01002824.1:40054-112929 GCA_013400035.1 Rynchops niger
GAGTGCGGTGAGCAGCGACAGCGCCCCCGGGCGCCGTGGAGGACCCAGGCACCTCCCTGTGGCTGGAGCCCCTTCGTTAGGGGGTGGGGGGTCACCGCGCCCCGGCTCCCCCGGGTGGGTTTGTAACGTACAAGAAGCCATTTTGCACCTCGTTACAGGCGTTCGGGAGGGAAAGGCTCCCCCAAACCCAACCCCAGTCCCGTGCGTGACGGGCCAGCAATCCAAAGGTGAAACATTTGAGAAACGTCCAGGCCCCACCGGGTGTGGGGGGGTAGAAAATGGGCGTCTGGGGTGTAATGTGGCTCCCTGGGGCTGCCCAGGCCTCCTGCGAGCCAAGAGGCCCCAAGCAGGCGCACGGTGAGCTCCCTCCCAGGGAAAGGCAGGGAGCAGAAACAACAAACGCTGTCAGTTCCAGGCTCCCATGGGACACAGCGAGCGCAGGCCCGCGGGGATGGCGGTGGGGAACACTGCAGAGCACAGCGAGGAGGGGCTCAGCACAAAGACGCTGGGGCTGGGGTTTGCAAGGCATCGCACATAGCTCTTACCCAACTATGTGCAAAACAACATTTTTCTGTAACAAACCAGGGTGCAGGTGAATAACATCTCCAGCAACTTTAGTAAAACCTGTATTTAGAACAAAAGGGAAAATCCCAGGAGCACCCATGTTACTCCAGAGTATATCCACCAGACACCTCACAAAAATGCCTGGTCTGAAGGATTTACAGAACAAAACACCTTAAAAGCTATATACTTCCAGACAGTCGCAGAAAAAAAACCCAACAATTTATGTGCCAGTTGATGAGAAGATCCACACAAGACAAAAAGCAAGAAGGCAGGTTTGTCCAGAAAGGTCACTTTATTGGAAAAACCTAAAATGGACTTAAAACCCTGCAGCCCTCCTCCCACAGCAGTGGTTTCAATGGGCTCCCCAAGTTACCTTAACAGACCCATTACAGACATGAGCTGCAGTACAAATGTTAAAAGTGCAAGTATCCTGAACTTCACACCCACTTTTATGACCTGGCAGGAAACACAAATGCTTCACAGCTCACAGAGAATTCGTTCACAGCACTTGGGAGTCAAAACCGGCTCCCTGCATTCCCCACAGGGTACAAAATACATCACTCGGAGGAGAGTCCAATGCAGAACATCATAGAAGGTAGGGGTGAGGTTCCTTCAAATTTATTTTATTGCAGTAAAACCTCTAAAAGGTAGAGCTGTACAAAAAGTCTAAACAGCATTATTTAAGAATAACAGCACCTTATGCTGCATTTGTTCTTATTTAAAATTCTATTTCCCAAAAATACATTCCTAAATATACAAACTATACAATCTTGTCACTTTAATGCTGGTTTCTGTGATGATATAACTTTAAACTAAAAATCTTCAAAACATCCACATACTGACAAAAGCCCTAATATACAAATGCCTTGGTACCTTCATAATAGCACATAAATAACTTCAAAACCCAAACAGCATTTGTAGAATTGTCCGGAAAGCAAATACTTTATGGTGATCACACATCATCCGCAGAGAGCGTTGGAATGTTTATCCTTGGCCGTGTGAAAAATGCCATTTTCTCTCTAAAAAAAATGACGATTTGTTAATGCCACAGAAGCCTTGCCAGAAATGTCCATCACCCACATTAAAATTTATCCCACCAGCTGCCACCACGAAGAGCAGCAGCACATCCTCTCACAACCTACACCTCTTCCTTATGTATCAGACATGAGGTGTCCTTACAGTTAAAATTCACTACACTGACCTTACCAAAAAGCCATTTCAGAAAGGCTCAGGTATGAGCTTTTTTTGTGCTTTCTAGATACGTTACTTAGGCAAGCAAAGGGCCATGTCTGTATTAAACAAAGGACTTGTGGATTTGTTGCCAGCTGGGGAACGATTTGGAGTACTGCCGGTTGCCTTGAGGTCACGTGCAGTGCTGCAGCCAGTTTCCCCGACTCGCAGACCTTATACTTTGATACAAAAATACAGAAATTTTTGTTTAAGCAAAACAGTTAAATACTTCCTCATCACCATCTTAGTCACTCACAGAAAAATCATGGTAGCAGTCAATTTTTCCTCCCCTTTACCAGTGAGGTGCTCACCTGAATGACTGTACTTCCAGAGGCTCCTTCCGACTCTGCCCTCGCAGCCTGTGGACATCCTTGGCGGCAGCTCTCATCATTTTATCGGCCTTGAGCTCACACTTGTGTTCTGTTTTTTCCACCTAAACAAACAGTGGAAGAGATGTTTGTGTTTCAAGGCGGAATCATTTTATCCCAACTGATCTCCAAATACCTGCGGTATTTCAGCTGCAGGTCTGAGGGGCTTGGAAACTGTTGACTCTGGAATCAAGAGCCACAGAAGCTAAACTAAGGGCTTGTCAGCTAACCACTGTTAACAGAGAGAGCTTTTTGTAAGGTCTTCTTCCAGCTCTTTGGAAGTGCTACCCATGACACACCACACTTGCTATGGGAGGCTGCACTTCACAAAACAGCTGGCATTGGTGACTTCTCATGTTTGCACCTGTGCTAAGGCAGGAAGTCTCTGTGCTGGTAAATGCATGGGTTCAGGATTAACAGAACGCTGCAGGAAGTTAAAAAGGGGTCAAGCTCCAGCAAAAGTGATAATGCTTACAAAGTTGAAAGACAACTTTCATAACATAAAATTGTTTAATGAACTGTTTGTTGAAATTCTTGGTAATTAGTCCTGTCTCCTTTCGATTCCTGCCCTGCAGTCCACCCTTCAAAAGCAGAAAGACACATACTATCAAGCTCCTAAAGCCAGAAATTCTGCTATTGGCTGACTAATATTATCACTTCATATGCATAAGGATCTTATTCTAAAGCCAAGTGTCATCCATGCACAAGTTTTATGCAGCCATTATTTGTCTTGGAAGAAGTAAGAGATGTAACTGCTATCTTCCAACCCTCCTATCTGTGGGAAGGCAGGCACAGACTCTGCAGTCTGTAAATACCACACCTGAGAATGGACAGACACTCAAGGACTGCCACTTCCAGTGCCCATCCCTTGCTTGATGGAGCCGTAAGTGGAAGACACAAGTGACTGTATTGCTAAGGCTTCACTTCCTGACTGTCCAAAGCACCCTGTTTCTCAAATTACGTTTCTCAAACAAGAACACGCATATCCAAAGGCAGGTATTACTCACTCGTTTTTCCACTAGCCTCAGCAGCAGTCGAAATCTCTCATCATCCTTCACCCACTGCGGCAACTCTTTTTCACCCTGACTTTGAGCTTGTTCTAGCTGTTCCTTCAGTTCTCTCAGCACCGAGATCTCCTGAACCAGCCGATCATGCCAGGTTTTTGAAGCTTGCAGGTCCAGCTCCAGGTCTAGTGAAGTGCGGATTAGGCGCTCCGTACCGAAGGACTTGACTGAAGGCTAGAAAAGAAGGGGTGTATGAACACAGAGATGAGAACTATCCAGACCACTCCCCCACGAAGGGCCAAATACATCATGAGACCCATTCTTCCAGAACTTCTCTTAGCACAAAGAATCTTTATTGATCCTGCTTTCCAATCCGTCTCAAGACAGAAAGCACAAACTCAAGGAAGCCTTACAGATAAGCCTTTTAATTTTGGTGTTTCCACTGAATTTCTTCTTGTTTGCACACCTTGCTCCTACGTTTAATGTCACATCTTCAGATGCACCCATAATGCAGCAGAAAAACCTGTTTGTTTTTTTCCAGTAACATATTATGTTGCCTTCTGCTAGTTTCAAACATAGCCATCTCCTCAGGAGCTCAGCATTCCTGGGGGAATTTCTGCCATCACAACAGGCACAGGCGTACAACTGCGTGCCACAGAATCACTACAACAGGGTCACCTGAACATCTGAAACATCATTCTCCTCACCCTTTTCCCCATCTCTTCACATGTATTATAAGTACTTAAGAATCTTGCAACAATAAGCACAGCAAAACTATCTGTGCTACTTCGGCTCTGACAAAATGGAAAATACCATCTTCCTAAATTGATTGTTCTGAATGAGCTCCAACTTAAACATTCCTGTCATATTCTGATTTATCAAAGAAAATTAGCCTTCAGAGACTTCTCACACACAAAGAAAAGTGAATGAAAGCACGTGGCAACAGATTTATATTTGCAAATTCTTCCTTGAAAACAGTTTTCTGGTTTTTTGCAAGTGTCTATTCTAGAGAAAAAAAAAAAAAGCGGTGATGTTTTTACCCGTTTCACTCTGACACTTCGTCTTTCCATTGCATTTCGAACGAATGGGGGCTTTTTGGATAGTGTTGAACTGTCACTATCACTGCGATTCAGCTGAAAATTAAAGTGAAAACCACATATTTTTCATTAAATACATGCAGCGCATACACACATTATTAGCAAAATCAGAGGGTTCTGTAAGTGATTATAAGCAGCGATGTAATCAGAACTATGAAGTTTTGTGAAAGGCTCCACAGGACAGCTGCCACCCCAATCTGAGTGCACAACACGCAACCCATTTGTTATGGCCAGATCCTCCCACAAGCTTTGAACTCTGTCCCTTTTTGGGGACAGACTGCACGGAGAGAGAGAGACAGTAGGTTAGGGTATAATATGGCACTCTGCCCCACTGCCCTTCTCCTGTGCAATTAACTAGGCTGGGCAAAACAGCCTAGAAAAATAAGCTCAAAGTAATAAAAGAAAAAAATTTACTCTTTTCTAGCATCTGTAAAACACGGGAATATTTGATTAGAGATTTTTCTTTCCTCCAGTCACCTGTATTTTAAGCTACTGGTGCAAGCGGTAGGTTACCTGTAAGCTATCCCCCTGGGTTTTTCAACTTTGTTGTCATGTTACACACATACCGTCTGCTTTCTTTTGTGATTGTCTCTAGACCCTTAAAAAAAGCTCAACTCAAGTAGGGTTTAATTCCCTTCTCATATTCCTTCTCAAAGCTGGGGGCAGGGGAAACAAGTGTGTGGGATCTGCATGTGCTGGGACACAGTACCTCTATCACCCAAGCCCAGGTCACTGCTGCAAATTAAATGAGGTTTGTTTCTATGGAAGCACCTGCTTCTGAATCAGAGAAAACCTGCACATCAAATTTGGCTCAGCTGTATTAAGAGCATGCCCGCTTAGGACAGGTCATGCGTGATAAAAGGCAGCGCTTGCTTGTTTGCCAATTCAATTTAAAAAGATGAGTTATTTATAGTTTAGGCTGACCCTCAATCCAGGAAATAATTGTGAACAAACATTTCAAAGCAGTGGAAGTGACATCCTGACCCAGCACACGGCCTGTTCAGTTCCCTTCAGATAAAGCACACTGGAGACTTTCAAGCTTCCGTGGTTTTTTTGGTGACATCATCAGGTACTTACCTTTCCATTTCTATCAAGCTTTCATGTTCACCTCACCTAAAGTCAGGTGGACACAGCTAACTCAGTTCAAGTTAGCACAGAACAGCCTCAAAGCAGCAGGAAAGGGTTCGATGTGCAGCTTATTCATCACTCTTACAGCAGCCCTTCCAGGTTAGTTTGCTGCATGTACCACGAATATACGCGCACATACACATTTTATAAATTTTTTGCTTAATACTATTGGTTCCAAGGAAAGATGCTGTCTAGGAGGGAGCGATTTTTGAAGTCAAAGAGGGAGAGAAGAAAGTAGTGTCAGATCTCTGTGAAAAATTCAGACTAAGTGAATACTGATATCATGCATTCATTAATGAAAAACAGCATTTATAACCTCAGGATTGCGTTCTCCTTACCCGACACACATACTGACTTTGTGGTCCTGGTGAAAATGTTTTTGAGCGGATGATAGTGCTACCTCTGACAAACTGCGTTTGGGCTGGATTTGTTGCTCTCTTGTCTTTTGGACGAACAACAGTAGAAGACTGTGCGAGGCTCTCGGTGTTTGTCTCTTTATCCACCTGAAAGACAGATCCTGCAGTGTAAATGCCAGCTTGCCATCTTACCGATGACACATACCCAGAGCTGTCTGACAGCCATCTGTGATGCGTCTCCACTTTCACTCCCAGAGGCATTACATTCAAAACCAGATACTCTTAAGCCCTCTTCAGGCAGGGTGTCCTGACGCTTCACTCTTTGAACTCAGTAGCTGCTACATTAACTGTATCACTCCCTCAGGGCTCCGCATCTGTTGATCGTTGTACAACACAATTGATTCCAACAAGCTTTGCCTGTTGATCCAGTACATCAATGTGACCTGGCAATCTGGCAACAGAGGTATGATTTTAAAAACCTTTCCCTTACTTGTTGTGCATCTGCAGCAAAGATCCAAATCCAGAGAACACGCATACAGCACACGTTTGTTAGACCGCAACTACATTCAGAATTGAACAAGGTCAAAGCCACGGTAATGAGCAGCAAAAAGGAGGCATGAAACAATGCTATATTAACTCTGGGATTGAGTGGTCCTGTACAGTTATTAACAAGCTTTCAGGTAGATAAACATTTAATCATCAATGACGAACTTTCAAGTAACTGCTGTAGCCTTGCTCAGCTCCACAGCAACCCAATCAGCTGAGCAAGGGGAAGCTTAACTCGTCTTTCTGTTCAAAAGGCCCTTGACTTTACCTTCACTGCTATTTCCACATGCAGCTGGGAATTCAGACCTTCTTCTGTTTCCCATAGCGATTTTCCGGCACAGAATTCTTCCTCCTCCTCTGCTTCCGTTTCACTGATCTCATCCTGTTCTTCCTGATCAGGGACCTCCTCGTCTTGCCTGTTAAGAACAGCTTTGTTATCAAACTGGCCTATGGTGCCCAATACTCTGGTGTTGCAGCAGGAGTTACCTCCTGAAATGCATCCCCAAGGCAGCCGGTTGTACCTGGCAGGTCCTGTAGCCACTGAGATGACACAAACATAGGCTTGTAACGGAATAATTGGAACTGGAGCGAAGCTGCACCAGAAGGCAACCATTACAGCCAAAAACTTCATGCTGATCTTGCTTCAAAAGAAGCAAGCTGAGGGTTCAGCCATGTGGTCTGAGCTTAAGGTGAGCTCTCAGGATGCCATTAATCTTACTTTAAAAAGTGATGCCGGACAAAATCAAAGCATTGTTTTAACATCCTTTTCAGCTCCTTCGAACTCACAGCTGGCTTCTCCATCAAAGCCATTGGTCAGGTTTGCTTTTTATTTCAAATGTTGGGCTTCGTTAATAAAATCTGAACTGGAACCATGTAAACAACAGCCAAAAATTAGCAAAGCCTTGCACCTTACAGTGGAGCTTTCATGGATGTCCATAGAACATTGTACAAATAGCAAAATCAACAAAGTGCTATTAACTATTTTTAACGTTTATCATCTTTGTTCTCACTTCCCAAGCATAACTGCCAGAACAGAAGAAACAGGATTTTTCAGCAAAACAGAGACAGAAGCAGCATCCCACAGCTCTGTATCATCTGCTTTTTTCTCTGCACGTGAATCCCCAAATGCTCTGATCATCCCACAACACTACGATGGTGGGATGCTACCTACCAGCTCTCTCCACCAGTTAAAGTGCTTCTGCTTTCCTCCAGTTTCTTCTCCACAGCTTCCAGTTCAACGGCTGTCTGCTCTAAGAGTGCTGAAACAGAGTCCTGAGGAGATGAAAAGGCTCCTTGTGAAGATAAGACTCTCACAAACTGCAAAGTACGCGGCCTTTCTGGTCCCGACAGCCCCAGCCAGCTCTCCTCTGGTGGCAGGAGAGAGTTGTAGTCTCTACACCCGCGTTGTTCAAGCAGCCCATGGCACATACAGTGCTCAGTCAAGCTTGTGTGAGCACACCTGGCCCACCTCCCCCAGTTACATTAGCATATGCACGTGTACAGGTACAGGCTGAGCATACTGCATGCCATGCACGTGCAAAGGTAAGTCCGTATCTTGACTCATTCAGCAAGTTCATCGCAGCGAGGTGAACTGTCTAGTGGGAAGAAAGGCAAGAGCTCACACATCACTTACACCAGACCACATCCCACATCCCCCGGCTTCGCGAGGAACAGATTTCAGTAAGTATTTAGCCCAGGACAGGGGCATATCTGCAATTGACATGTTAATTATTTTGCTGCGCTTAATGACATTTTCAAGTTCTAAATATAAAGACACCAGCCTTCACTTCTTGTCTATCATAACAGTCCTTCAGCCACATAAACCCTCTCATTACTATTGTTTAGAAGAGATTTGTTTGATTTCAGCAGTTGTTCTTACTGTTTTTTCAGTGCAGGGTACTTCAGAGTGAATGTTTCCTTGTTTACTTTTCCTGGTTTTCTTCTGCAGATACTTATAACTAAGGAGGTTGTACCAACGAGTTGATTTCTCTCCGGATCTACATATTTCAGCAAGGCTAATTTGCGCTCCACCCTATTGAGAGCAAAACCACAGTTTTAGTGTGATACTAGAATGAACCACTACCACATCAGTAACAAGAAATGAGAGCAAAAAAACAGGACTACTTCACTTCAGCAATTTTGACAAAAAGAAAAATTGCCCCGTTTATCCCCATTTCAACAGCACTAGTAATGCTTTATGCTTAATTATTTTTAACATTGTCTAGGGTTTCCGATCCAAGTAGCAAGTGCTTCACTACAGCTCCCGTGTACAACAATCTGGAAGTATGAACGGTGCTACTGCAGGCAGGATAAATTACAGCCAGAGCTTCAAAGAAAAAAGAGAAAGGAACAGGAGATGAAGACTCCCTTTCAAGAAATCTGCAAGGCTGACAAAAATCACTGCCTCAGAGTGAGAGGCTTTAGTTTTGCCTATTCCATTCCTCTTCCTTGTCATTTTTTACTGCCTTATATTTAGTACAGAACCTGACATATTCAAAACCAAAGTAAAACTGATTTGCAATTTATTTAATCCATGTCTGAGTGGACTCCATTGCACCAGCACAGTGGGGCAGGCCGCATGCTGAGCACACCTCCTGGAGTTAGCGTGCTCCCACCTGGAGCTCAGGTACTCTATGACCATACGCTCTGTCAAAAGAGAAAAAAACCCATTTGTAAAACCGATGTTTTCCTGAACCAAAGTGTGCTTTGCAAAGCAAGTGAAGGAACAAATGCAGAAGCACCATAAAACACGTACCCTCCAGCCAAGGGAGATGCTGCAGAACACGTGAAGGACTTTCCTGTAACTTAATGTTGCTTATATCCCAGCTCAATGCACCCTACTTGTGTTCTGGAGAAAAATACTCCAGAAATACTTCTATTACAATCAACTTGCTCAGGTAATACTGAACAACAAAAAAAGCTCTTCTAACAATAGGGAGTGGCTGGCTATGGCAATACTAGCACTCAAAAAATGATACTTATATGGCTTTTAATAGTGTAGATTAATAGTAGTTTTTAAAAAAATCCTTTAGAGATCTTGAATATTCTACCGTGGCTTCCAAATTCCTGTAAGAGGTCCATTCTCAATTACATTACAACACATGTTTCCAAAAGGAAGAAAAATAGGTAGAGTTTCACATGAAATCGTGAGACAAGGGAAATCTAATAGGCTGACAAAGTTACCAGTAGTTCTGGTTCTATTTATCTAATAGATTATTTTTTTTCCTGATCACAATCGTTACTGCAAAGAACACTGTGTGGGAGAGATCATATAGCTACGGATTATCGAGAAAACTTTCACAGAAATTGCCACATTTCAAAGTTTAAAATTTTGTCTAATTCAAAAGAAGAAACAACACAAAGATCTTAAAATAGAGATTAATACTAACCAAACATTCTTCAAGGTGAGACTTATCTACAGTGCAAACATCGACTCTTAAAGTCTTCTGGCGTAAAGCCGGGTAAGAGATAGAAACCCAAAACACTTCATTGTACACAAGATTGTCTGAAGCTTCCACTGGCCTTGTGCGGAACAAGCAGCTCGTGCTTTCTGAACAGGGCAGGACAGCCACGCGAATGTTCCTATTGAAAAAAAGCATCGCAATCAGTACTGCCGTGGAGGTTTGCAGCTCCCTCTATTGCAACAGCTCCGTAAGTCTGGAAGTGAAATTCATCCTAAGCACTGCGGACATGAGTGTCCTATCCTATTCTTTGGAACATCAGTCAACTGAGAAAAAAGGAACATCTCATCACAACATCAGAGACATGAAGTGGCATGAGTTGCCGTAGATCTCATCCTTCTGAATCTGCAATCGAACACCATGGGATCGTGTTTATCGTGGTTGTTTGTGGCTATGCAACTTGTCACCCTGTTGTCATCCTGTTGTCACCCTGCTAACAGACCCTTTGTAGGCAGAAACAGCTATGCAAGAATAAATCAAATTTCTGTCAGGTTATCCAGCACGCAGCTGAATTTAAAAAGCTTATGCCTAGGATGGGTCTGGTAGAAGCCGTATGTTTTCCCACACACGTATCTGTGCAGGTGTTCGAGAGTGAGTTCTGTAGCAGAACAAACGCCCCCTCCTCTACTCGACGCAGTTGCTCCAGGCAGTGCCACAGTTAAGAACCTTGCTGGCTAGTGCTAATTCCAGACAAGTCTTTTCCTACCAAATACAGACCTTTGAGGAAAAAACTGCATCTTATTTCAGTTTGTGGGCTTATTAGTTCATAAATGTTGCTATGCATAATGAAGTGTAGAAGTATTTCAGAAAGTGTGAAAAAACAGAAGCCAACATCTGTTGAATTCCTACTGGAACCTCATACAAATATTTCAAGCTTGTATATTTCACCCACTTACACTTTTTGATCTTGTTGTAACAGCAGTGCTGGAACATTACTCAGCTGGATGACCAGTATTGCAAATTGTTTATTTTTGTCATCGTATCTGAATTGGAAAAACAAAAAAAGCATTATTATTAGAGAAGTCTTCCTCGGACTCCATGAATGAGCATTCTACTTGTTTCATTAACACAAACATTAAAAATATACAAACAAGACAAAACTATAAGGGGACTGTGGCTTGCCTATAGTTTAAAACAAAACCAGTTTCATATTACATTGAGTTTTGCTACTAGAACACCCAGAATTTAGAACAGTCCAGAACATCCAGAACTTAGAAATTCAGACACAATGGCCTACAGATTTGACCTGACACACATTGCTTTTCCTGGGGTCTACTTAAATTGCTGTATTGTAAAGAAAACCTTTTGAAAGGCATATGACTGTAATATAAGCAAGTTACAAGTAAAAATACCTGAAGTACAACAGCAAAGATGTTATGGGTAACCACCGTTTTACCGTTGATGGCCATGACAAGAGAGTTTTGCAGTACTATTTCTCCTCAAATCATAAATAATCGTCCACTAAGTCATTTAAGAAAGATGCCTCCGTCCCTTACCCACTACTTATGGGATTCAGGCATGGCCGATGATTATGATTGCCATTCGCTCCCAGCAGTTTTGCCCCCACAAGCTGCACGCTGATGGAAAATGCAAGCCAGCAAAAGCCTTTCTCTCTCCAGCTCAGCACCATCAACGCTCCCATTGCTGGTTTGCACCCTCATACCCCACTGTCACCAGTTGATTTCCACTGACATGAGAGAGGGTAACTGGGCCAAACACCTCCTAGAGTCGAGTGTAATTCTCAATTACACTACAAAGAGGGCATCAGTTAGCTAAAATAATAGGACAGAATAAAAAGAATAAGAAAACAGCACCATCTTTTAAATCCCATATATCATTCTTTCCATTTGAAGGAAAATCCAATAAAAATGCGTAGCACTTACCTCATTGCAATTTGCACTTTAGCTGTCCCAACTGCTTCTGTATCATCACTGTCAAACACCATCACTTCTGACACACATGGTCTGAAAGAAATCAAAGACAATTAAGGACTTGATTTCCCTCTTATGGAAGTGCTAGCATTTAGGTGATACAAGAGCTTTTCCCTTCCATTCAGGGGTTGGGTATATGGATTTTGTAAAATTAGCAGCTAAAAGAAAGCCCATTTAAGAAGTAAGCGCAATCATCCTTAGAGGTATATATTACAGTGCTTATCAGCAGAAAGTCATATGCCTTTCCCCTTCACTGCCAAAAAAGCCACACAAAAGACTGTGCAAAAATAAGACAGTGGGGGATTTTTAAAGGGTTCCCTTGACTGGATTTTAGTAAAGACAGCTGACTGCCCAGCCACAGAAATAAGACTTAACAACTACAATCCTGTTCCGCATCATGACAGCAAAAATTCTCAAGTTTGATTAGATTAAAGTCATTCCTTTGTTTCTTTAAGAAATCAAACTTCCCTAAGCACATTAAAAGTGACAGAGTACGCTGACTGGTCTTCCTTGAAAGAGCTACCTGCATCATTTTCCACCTCTTCCAAAGTTTTATGCACTGAAAGTCCCCCAAACTACATTCATTGTCTAATTGACTCAGAGGCTATGCTGTAGCACATTAAAACAGGATTAGCATTCTTCTTTTCTAAGTACTTTCCATATTACTTAGCACTCTCTTGTATTTCATTACATTTCAGCTCCAGAGGACAAATGTATTGCTCATTCTACCCTCACCATTTATTATAGGCATCAAAATGATACCGTAGTCATTATGAAGGTTGGTAAGCCAACAACCCAGGGAACTCTAAGTAACATCAGATGTGCGAGTGTGCATGGGATGCCTTCTTTAATTGTCACCAACTATCCCTTCTCCCCTTTCCATAGCTCCCCATCCCCTTGAGGGGGACACAGGGGCCATAAGACACCCAACTGTCTGACTGCCTGGCCTGGACCCATGAGGTTGACCTTACAGAAACATTGCACATTCTTGTCAAAGTGAATTGTGCTGTAAATGTAAAAGATTACTTATTTGTCTAGAGAATTAATGAAGATAATGAATATGGGGAATATGAGATGAACAATTTTTCACCTCTACAGTCATGTCTTGCAACAAATGACCCCATAATTCATCTCAAGGCCAATAAAAACAGTAGGAAAACCCACATTAGATGCAGCCAAGCCAGGTAGCAATAAGGTCAATACCTTCCAGTGAATTTTTGTCAAACCACCCCAGACAGGTTTAGCAAGCAGTAAGGGAGGTCCAGAAACCCAGCAAGAGCAGTGATGCCCAGCTCCGGCTGTAAACTACGCACCAAGGGAAGAAGTGCTGCGGAAATCACATTCTGGATCCAAGCACTCGGGAGCTGCATGGCAGCATGTACGCATCCACGAGGCAGTTCAAGGTGTTTATGCTGCCTGCCTTAAACAACCCAAAGTCCTCTCAGGCTGACTGAGGACTGTCATTGACACAAGAACTGACTGACGGGCGTGGAACTTTACACCTGCCAGATGGCTCCGCCACCCCCGTCAAGGCAGCAGTCGCAGCTTACCAGCACCTTCACAAACAGACCAGCTGTTCAAACACTGCTCCGTGAGCTTGCTTTCAGCTACTTCTATTATGGGAAGCGTGGGTCACTTTGATAATCAAACTCAGCCTGCTCACAGTTTTTTCAGAAGTACTACAAAACCTGAGATTGAGAACTTTAGCCACCAAATTACAAAAAAAGATCACAACTGGCATTATTCCATCTGACTCTTGTGTGCAAAGCTGTCATTGGCTTCTTCCTAGAGAGAGATCTGATGTCTACCTTTGCACAGACGCCTCATATACCCCGCTATCTCCAGCAACAGATTCATCGGACACTGCAGCTGACACACACGCCATCTTCAGTGCCGTCCCTCCAGCTGTATTTATACCTATCAGAGAAGCACAGAGGAAAATCAAAAACAAGTGTTAATGAAAACGAACTGTCTGGATCAGGAGTAGCATTTTTTTTTATCCTCCCCCTGAATTGCATTTTTTCCCCACCCAAGTATTAGGCAATGGCACGTTTCTGAAGACAGAGGACACAAGTAGGGCGGACTGCACTCAACAGCCACTGTGAAGTCAGTGCTTCAGGAACGTGCCCAGCTGCCCTGGAGAACAAAAAGCCCCTGGACAGCCAGAGCAACAGCCTATGTGGTGGAGGTGAGGGCAGTGCTTCATTGCACTCAATGCCCATCTAATACTTGGGTGCTGCCATAGCGTACCCACAGGCTGAGGTTACACACCGATCATGCTGAGGGTGTTACAACTGGCTACCGCCGGCACCTCCATGGGTGCCCGTCCTCGCAGGCAATGTGAGGAGAGGCTTTCAAAGCACCGGAAAGGCAGGGAGGTATACCCATGACAAGATGGGCGACGTGCAGAAGCAGCAGAACCTTTGAATTTAGTGACGTTATAAATATGAACCAACAAAACAGCTCCTACTGCAAGTCACCCTTAAGCAGGCAGTAGGCCTTCTGGTCCTAGCTACCCAAGGAGCAGCAGCTAGGGGAACACTAATGACCAAGCTCTGGCCAAGTATGGATTATGCTTACGAGCATATACTACCTGGAGAGCTTAGACTGAGTTTAGCTTCAAGGAGGGGGAACAGCAAAAACCCACCACCTGCCTACCCCTAAACCCAAAATGTTCGTGTACACAGGAGAGAAGATAGGTCCAGACAGACCAGGTTAGCAAGAGAAATAATAGCATTTAAAGTAGCAGCCACATGCAGAAATGCAGGGAAAAGGAGACAGGGGAGAGAAACCAGGGAAGCTGAAGCAAGGAGTTTTGCACAGAGGTGTTATCTCACTTAGATTTCTCGTGCTACAAAACACAGGAAGATACGGCCTGGAAACTTCTGCAAATTCTGCACCTTTTCCCTTGAGCCATGACACTTCTGCTGAGATATGCTTCAGCCAAGAGTCTGGAGAACTCTGTCTGCCAAGGTGGCTAACGAGGGCTGGGACGTACCCAGCTCTTGGCTCTCCCTCCCTTTGGGGCGCCTGCTCTGAGGGCGAGGAGGTGCCGCGCTGACACACTGCGAGCAGAAGTGCAGCAACGCACTCCTCTCCAAGGGCCTTCCATCCTTCACAAATCGTCCCTCTTTCCTGTAGCCTTAGGGAAGCACGTGCCCCCAAACCAATATATGGTTTCCATTCCATATTTTCTTTATTACAAAGCAAATCTGGTTAGGGTTTTTTTGTTCAGTTTGTTTGTTGTTTTTGTGTTGTTTTTTTTTTTCCAGTCTCACAAAGCCACTAAAGAATTAAAAGCAGCTTTGAAAAAAAATGATGCACAACGCGTGAAGTGTGCAAGCTCAACATAGGGTTACGGAATAATATACAGACTTGTTCTACAACCAACAGTAGAGGGTGCTACAGGTAACACCAACATATTGCATGCACCTGTGCAATTTGGGCCCATCTATCCACGTGCTTTTTGACACCACCACTGTATGGTATTTTTCATCTTGGTATTCCCATGGAACTGTAGGACAGAAATCAATGTCCAGAACTTTTGCCCATAGGCCAAACCACATGAATAAAAGTTAGCATCTGTAATACAGTGGATCAGTCATTAACTGAAACAAATGGATCAATTTAATACGGGCATTCAGAGTTTAATCCCTCCTCCCTCCCGGCGTGTGCGAGGGCCTGGCCCCTGCTGCACTCCGCTTACCCTGGGCTATGCTGGAGGTATGTGGGCAGGGCCAAAGCTATGCCTCTTCCTTCCTTAGAGCTGCTTTGTACCCCGCATCCCATGGTTTTAATAGGAAAATAGTTGCCTCCCCATTGGCTGGCTTTCTAGCTCAGGTTGGTTGAGTTCTACGCACCGCTCCCAATGAACCCCTCTGCATGAGGCTCCCTCACCAGGAAGGACACCACAGGCAAGACTCCAGCACAGTCAGCCTCTTTTTCTCCTTCAATTGCCAATGCCACTTGGTTATTTCAACCCCAAAAGTCTTCATTCTTGACCACTTCACGCACATACCTTGTGGCCAAAGCAGGGGCGAACACAGAGGGTGCACAAAACCCAGCAACGAACTGGGTATCTGTTTGTACAGCAGAGTGCTAAAGTGTAAATCTGAACAAAGACAAACGGGTTCTCTGAAATGGATTCATCATGCAGCCATCCTTTTCCTTACTTTCTTTTGCAAATGACTTGGAAGCTCAGCCCTGCAGGTTTCACACACACACTGAACCTGTAACTTTTTCATGTGGCTAATCAACACAAAACTTGGATTTTCTGTTTTAAGTCTCTAAAGAGGTATCGCACTAAAAAAAAAGTTTATGGAAGAGTTCAGAAATTACTCAACTCTCTTCTATAATTCCAAGCAGGCAGATAGCACTTCCTGTGTTTTTTCACCTTTTTTTCCTACTCATATAAAGAATTTAAAGTTTGTTCTTCATTTCCTGCCATTTCCCCTTCCACAGGCTCTCCTGGACACACCACAACAAGGCCCTGAAGGGCCACACCATGCACCGTCCTCACATCCGCACCATTTCCTCAGAGAATGCCAGACTCTGCCACGTTCCAGGTTTTGCTATTGGTTTCACCTACATCGCTCAGGTATCACTCAGGTGAGAGAGGAAACCTTAGTTTAGCTTCAAAGGTAGCAGTGGTTCTGCTCTAGCAGAAACAAAAAGCAAATCCCTCCAATATATACTATTCAGCTCTACTTACAGGACCACGTGAGCATGCTTTGCCCTTGAGGCCAAGTACTGACCACCCCAGATCCAGCCACTGCATTTCGGGTGTTACACTGAACCCCCCTTCAAAATGGCTGAGGAGTAAAATCTCATCTCGTTATTGCCCTGAAATAAACTACTTACGGTGATTATTTTGTCTGCTGACTGGATAACAGCAATAATCACTTAATCTGCTTAACACCTGAGCCTTCACTTTAACAGCCCTGACAAATCTTGAAGAGCTAAAAAGGTTAAAACTAATCAGCACCCAGTTCTAATAAGAATAATTAGTTTCCTACTCAAATGCATAATACCTTTTTGCTTGTAGGAAAATGGTAGCTCAAAGGGGAAGAGCTACATGCATGTCTTTTGTTGTATTTTAAACAGTATGAGCCTTCCCAAAGCAGAAGGCAAGGATAACATGGTGCTAGCTCCCTTTCTTCACATACACAGGCTGTTCTGTTACCCTATGAAAAACCGAAACAAACTGCACTGCTGGGTCATAGGACCAGAGCTTGCAAGTTTATATTGCCTTTAAAGCTCTTCTTGTAAAGCAGTTACAAATCCAGTCATTTCACTCATCTCCATTGGATTTAACCCAACGACAGTCACAAGGGCTTCAGACAGGCCCTAGCACGAGTGCCCTGACTGCTGCCTGCGGCTTCCCATCCTCTTCAGCCCAGCCGTCATTCTAAAACGGGACGAGCCCTTCCCACCCACCAGTAAGCCATATGCATGTATGAGAACATCCACTATCTCTAAATGCCTTATTTTATCACGCTCGCAATCTAAACACATTTTTGTTGCTAAGAGACCATCCCCCTCAAAACAGCAGAAACTCAAGCACAGCCTTGACATGTCTGCTCAGCTGAAGTTAATAAATTCATTGCCACTGATTTACTGGGAACCAGAGCAAGACATTATGTATGCTGAGGTGGCAGAGAAGGATTTTTATTATCATTTGTTAACTATTAAACTAAGTGTCTTTTCCAGTCTTCTTCAAAAGCTTGGACAAAAGTTTGTGTCAATATGGCATTACATGCCTCCCAGTGTCAGACACAAAATACTAGAGGACATTCTGAACAGTTGAGTACACTCCACCACAACCATTTATCTTTGCACATTAAATCCCTCTAATTTGTGTACACGTGCATATAAGCACACTAAAAACACACTTAGATACAGACTCATCAGATCAGCAGTATTTTTGGTGTACAAATTAAAATGCCAGCCCTTTCTCCCAAGCAAGGTAGAACACACACAGTTGAATACAGTTTTCAACACAAAGATATCGAGATGACTGACAGCTTTTGAAATACTTGCTTCTTAATGCTTTATAAACTACATTAAAAATAAATGCATGCATGCGCATGCAAACAGTTCGTTACCATACCTTGACCTAGATGTTTATCTCCTGCTCTAGGCTCTTCCAGTCTACTGATGCCACTCCCAGTGTTCAGGGTGAGTTCTGAGAGATTTGTACTTATCTCTGCATCATCAAAATCCATATGGCTTGAAAAGGCATCACCAGTTAGGAGTGGGTCTATCACCAGTGGAGAGCAAGGTGGAGATGGAGAAGAGAGAGATGACCTTGGAGATAGCGATGTCATGGATTTTGGAGTACCAGACAATGATCTCAGAGCCTGTATGCGACTGGGGGTATCTGCTTTGGGAGTTTTTGCTACTTCATTTTCGTGAATCGTGGTGATACAGCCTGACGGTCTAAATCCAGTGGCTCCTTCTAAGAGCAAGTCAAGCTTGTTTTGATAGTCTGAGTCCAACTGCTCCAACTGCTCCAGGTGCTCGTAGTAGAGATCAGTGAAACTGGCTGAGGTGGAAGAGTCCTGGCTGGAGGTGGCAAGAGATCCTCTGCTAGATGCAAGAGAGCCAGGGCTGCTGCTCGAGGAGAGGGAAAGCATGCTGGTGGAGAGACTGAAGGAAACAAGTCAGAAAACCATTATGCTGTATCTTCTGATTTCTCAGGGAAATGCTGCAATGTCACCAAATCTCTAAGCCCACGTGGTACGTTTTATTTTGTTAGCTCAGGCCATACGCATTAGTCCCCACAACAATCCAGAACCATAGTCTACCCAGTGGAAAAGTTGGGTCACTTTTCAATTTAAAAAAAATATAGTTCATACACATTTTTCTACTCATGATATCAACCTCGTAAGAGTCCTTGTTCAGCCAAAGCAACTCTAATTAATAGTTTCAAACCAATTTAAATTAGTGATAACATTCTCCTCCCACATCTGTCTGGAAAAAAATCTATAGTTCCTGTTACTCTCCGAAGCAGGCCACAAAAAACAAGGCCCACGCAAGAAGACAAAGTTATTGCAACCAACTGTCTGTCTGCGTGGAAATTTTCTTCCATTTGCCTCAATCTTGGACCCCCAGCCAAAAGGCAGATCACATCTGCCTGGAGCTGGCCCTCAGAGATCACAACAGCCAGCAGTTACCAGAAAACTGGCAGGATTCACCTACGTGAGAGACTGCTACACGCAATGCAGGGCCAGGAGAGCAAGGGGAAGAGCTGGGGCTGGGCTGTGAAATCAGTTCACACAAATTATTTATCCCTAGAGATCTAGTTTCAGAACATAACTGGCAGCAAAATTAATTTTAAGCAGGTGCTGAATAGAAGTCCGTCCCGATGAGAAAGCCCAGACACCACAGCACACTGTTTCCTGCTCAGAAGACCCAACAAATCCTCCCGTACTGACTACAACAGATACCATCCCTAGAAATTCCATTTAAACCAACGCTCCTGCTCCAGATATTAAATACCTTGCTCATTACTGGCTGTTTAAACACCCTTAACCCTCTCTTCAGATATGGATTAGCTATTGAAAAATTTCTGCATATGTATAAGTGGCTTAAGTTGCCCCACTGAAGAACAGTGAGGATGTTAATAAGCCTGATAATCCCTTATTTATTATTTATGGGGTAAAAGCTAGAAGCTGCATTCATATAATTATGCCCATGACCTTATGCGAAGAAGGCAAGTATGCAGAATTTAGTACAATTTTGGCACAAAATGTCTTCTGCATTTGGATGACAGATGTGCACTGTACCACGTTTGTTCAAAAAACCTTTCGGGTGAAAACATAACTGAAACATGATAAATGTTTTTGCATTTTGGCAGTATATATAGATCTGGTAAGGACTAATAAATTTACAGCTTTTCAGTGTATTTCACACCATCAAAAGGGAGGGGGGGTTTTAATTAACCTTTTCCCTGTCAACAAACTGGGCTCAGCTTCATTTTGTGCGTACCCTTGCATGCCAGACATTTTGCATTATGGGGTTAATAACAAATGCTTATTATTATGAAGGAGCATGCCAAGAACACTGGGCACATAGTTAGGAAGAAATTAGTTTCACATGCTTCTTGGTCACCTCAAAAGATCCCTAATCAGCTAGATGAAATGAAAATATGATGCATTTCCACTGCATAAGAGCATCACAGATAGCTATTCTCCATGGTGGCTTATTTACACGTCAGACTTGCACTATGATTTCTTTCCAGGCTTTTCGGTGTCATCTTCACAAAATGAAACAGAATCCAAGTGGAGCAGAAGCTACAAACAGAGTAAATTCAGTACACACTAATAGGAAAACCCTCAATGAAACAAAAACCCCACCAGACTCTCTTCCTAATCAAAAAAGATAAAAACATAATTTTAGCTAATGATGATTTGGCCTTACTGCCTGCAGTCATGCATTTGTCTGGAAACAGTAACCCTGTGCCCTTCCAAAACTACAGCCTGAACAACCAGACCCCATTACGACTGCAGAAACATTTCTATATGCCATATGAATCACAACAGATTCAGGGAAATCTCAATACATTGTCTACATCGCAAGCAACAACACACTTCGAATTAATTTAGAGAAATACTATCATGACACTCATACAGTAACGTGTAGTCGCATTCCTAAGATTCACTTTACTTGCTGTGTGTTGACTTTAACATACTTTATTAATATGATACTTCAGTAATTCAAACATTAGCAGAATATAAATCTCCAAAATAGAAGGGATTGCAGAAACTCCTTCTGTTGTCAGAGGCACCACCACAAGGTTATTTATCCCATTCTGAAGTACCTATCTAAACTGAGTGGGACGTATAATCCTCAAGGCTTCTCTTTCCACTGACTACGCAGGGGTCATAGGGCACGACTATAACCGAAAGACCTTTTACACCTCTCAGCTGGGAGATGAAATTGTTAGCAGAGAAAGGCAGTTACACCATGTGCAGTTAAAGCACCTACAACTTCTGGAAAAGGTTACATACCTCTTCAGCTGAGTGTGCAACATTGCAACTAATCGCGTTGTTTCTTCCAGTTCTCGGACCAGCTGATTCCTTTTGCTATTCAACTTTAATCTAAGGGAAGACAGAAGAAAAGATCATTCTCTAACTTAACAGGCCTCCAGACGAGAAATACTTCTCCAGAAACATGCTATTTCTTTGGCACACTAGAACAGGACCATAATCCTAAAAATCACAAACAAAAGCATTCCTCTTATGGCAAGATGGGAAAAATTTGTCGAACCACAGGTATTTCAGGCTGATAAAAGTCCTGCAGCTGAAACATCTGAGATGCCTACAATTTTTCCAGCGTGACAAAACCATGAAAAGACTATGTAGAAAACTGGTATAGCCTGGACACCGAGCACGTAGAAGAAATTAAAATACAGAGCCACAGAGAGAGTGAATGCAACACGCCTATTCCATATGTATTCAAGAGACTGCAGCTACAATAACATTGCCATAGCCACCCACATTAATACATCCAGATTGTAATGCACTTGTAGGCAATGCATAATGCAGTATTCATCCTCACTGTACATCCCCATGAGATCTTCCCCTGCAACACAAGTAAAATTAAGGGAGGATAGTTGGCATTTTTTTCAGCTAGTTCAGATTCAGAGGATATTCCACGCAGCTCCCACAGCCCTGTCAAATACCAGTTCGTACAAGAATCACATACAAGGATGCTCAGAACAAACACCAAATTTTAAAGATTTAAAATTCCATCTGTTGACATTTACTAAGCTCCAGACTGCACAGCAACTGTAGAAGCTGCTGCAAGGAGCTGGCTGCATACAGAAACATTATAGTACACTAAAATCATACCAGGCTATTTTGAGCAACTCTTACATTCTCATAGAGGACCCATCTGTAGGACCAACCACCTTTCCCCACTTGGGGAGTAAGACTGGCAGGCAGTTTCAGTTGGGAGAGGATTTCAGAAACCTCATAAGTAGAAACGGTCCCTTGGAAACACTGCTCTCAGAGTTCACCTGGGGGATGTCGCTGCTCGCTCCCCGTTACCTCTTGTCCAACCAGGCAAGCTCGGTCCTATGCCCGTAACCTACCTCTCAGTTAGAGCTTTGCTCTGAGTGTCTCTAGCAGCCTGAAGGTCTTCTTCTAGGCGCCTTCTCTCTGCCTCCAGTCTCTCCACCTCTCCTCGAGTCCATTTTCTGGGGCTAATAAATCGCATTTCTTTTAAGAGCTCCTCCTTCTCATTAATTAATATTAGACGATCCCGCTCAGAGTCCAGCACGCCAGGCCAGGCCTCGCTGTCAAGCTTAGCCAGCTGTATTTTCAGGTTTGCTATTCTGCAGCAAAAAGAAAGCAGTTATACAGTGAGGAGTGTCTGAGCTACTGCTCCACAGACACAGGAAGGTGAACCACGACCAACCACACCTTCCACTGCCCTGAAGAAGACTCTCAGCTCAGGGACAACCACCCTCACCCTCACGCCCTCCTTACCAGGGCGCTGACTAGTGATGGCACCGCTGGAAGGCTGACGTGCAGAATGGGATTTTAACTCAGGTTTGCTCCCAATGGCCAACTAAGTCTCTAGCTAACCCACAGTGTCCACCAGTCCGGGAATAGTGTAACAGGAATTCTGGACCTCAAAAAGAGCTGTCAGATATACTATAGGGTGCTTCATATGCCTTACAGCTGATGACCTCACAGTGGAGAGTGTAATGCAGTAAATATCTGATCTTTCATCAGTTTTATGGAAAAGACTGTATACTCTCCATATACGATCCAGATAGGCTGATAAGATTGGTGGTTACTCAAAATTTTAGAAACTCATTCTGATTAACAATGAGGAAGTTAATCATATGCATTCTGCTACTGGAAGAACCCAACTATTTACTCAACAATAAGCATCTGGGATACATTAAAGCGCGAGGCTACTTCTGGTGCAATGTGCACCTGAGGATGTGGAGACTCAAAGAGGCAATACGACCCTACCTAAATCCAAAGCCACTTATTTGCATGAGATTTAAAGTCTATTTTCATTGGAGGTATCATTACAGATTTCCATTTAAAGCCTGTGTCGCTAATCCTTCAGCACCGTACCACAGTATCTCAGACAGGGCGATGATTACTACACGCAACAGCAACACAGACCTAGAATTTAGCAAGAGCTTTGATTGACAGCAGAGGACAGCACAGCTCGTGCCAGGTAAGGAGGTTGCTCACTCCAACTATCTGCTCATTCCCAATTTCCAAAGTATCTGAACTGCTAATCAGTTCGCAATGCAACATACAGAGGGAAGCAAAAAACCAGCAGCAGGCCAGGATAGAGAACCAAGGGCAGTAATGTCAGTCTCCCCAAAGGCAGCTGTCTCCTTTGGACTCACTGACCTACAACTCCTCATGACCTGAAGAGGCGATCACGGTAGTTTGGTGAGAAGCAATAGTACAGCTAAAGTTGAATTCGAGTTACTGAGGACCTGCATTTCTGGAACTCGCACAACCAAAAATGACTGAGTGGGGAGCAGGGAATGGGGAGGGCAGAGCGGGCTGGGGTGGAGAACTTACAAAAGCTTAGAGGGCAAAGAAGGAGAAAAAGTATCTTGCAATATAAGGCAAGATATTTGCAAAAATAATTCACCTGACTGAAGACCAGAGAGCCAAGGCATGCATGCCCCTTCACATGATTAATTCAGATTAATCTCTCACTCAGGTTTAGTAAATGCATAAGAAATGGAAGCAAAATGTTGTACATGTAAAATGAAAGTCCAATATTCATCTCCCTTTGAAAAGGATTTGTAATCCGGTGACAGAATTACTGAACTTAAATTGGGCACAACAAATAGTTGTGGGTACTGATCTGCATTCACCTCTCTCTAGAATTTGGTTTATGCTAGAGAAGCGCACAGGACGTGTGCACCTCCTCCAGCAAACCAGCACACATGCAGGCACAGAGCAAACTGAATGCCAACTAGCAAAGCCAGAGAGTGTGGAGTAAGTAATAAGATGCAGATCTGGGCAGCAGCAGCTACACCACTGCTGAATGGCCTTGAAGAATAAAGCTTTGTCTCCCAAGCTGCGGAGGCCAAGAGGAACTCGATCCCCGAGAGAGCCTGTGAAGGATTAGGCTCACACAGACTGACCTGCCTCCTCCATCCCAGAGATCACCTTTCTGAAGAGAAGCCTCACTTTCTGTAAACCCATTTGCCACGGCAGGTTGTTTACTCTAATTAAAGTTCCATAATTGGTAGATATGCAGCTCAGCTATTTTTAGGTCTTCTTAGGAGCTTGTTTTTGAGTGCCTGATTACGTGAAACACTGTGCTCCAATGAAGAATTAACAGTGGCATTAATTCACAATCCAAGAATTCCTCAGTGCATTTTGAAGGGATATGAGTTTAAGAGGATTGGTTGGCACTAATCTGATCACTTCTGGTGTACATTTCCATGGATATGGCTTTTCCACTGGAATTTGTTCTCTATGCATTTCCGAGTGTAACAGCTTTATTACACTAACCTCAAGTTTTACCCTGTGTAAATCATCATTCTTTTTCCCCTTCTCAGTTAAGAGGAGGTTTATGTACTCTATTTTTCCAATACAACAGCATTGTTACAAAAGAAACACTTTGCAGACTGTCTGGCGTTTGGCTGAAAACCCCAGGACTTCAGCATTGAGTGACCGAGTCTGAACTATATCCCTGCCGAGCCACGCTAGGTTTGCACGGCAAAAAACCAGCGATACTGGGCTCGGGTCACACAGTCTTTCTGAATGGGCACCAGCTCGCAAGACTTAGCGAAATACAGAACAGGAAGTTCAAGTTTTATTTAACTGTTTTCTTATCACTTAGAAAAGGTAGTTGGATGATTTATTCATTGTCATATCAAGCCTCTTTTTTTATTTTTAATGAGGAAAGCTGGTACTTATCTGTGATATAGGCATAACGTGTAAAATTTTTAGTCTCTTTAGAGATCGTTCAGAGCACATGCATCTCTGCAGAAGTGCACATTAAGATGTGCACCCACAACCACTAATTAATAATTCTTTGTCAGATCAGCCTCTGTTCTTCAGAAAAAAAATAATAATCAAACTCGGAGGTGTGGTCAAAAAACTGACCAGTCAAATACCCATTATTGTTGCAATGCGGCTGACATGGAAAAATTCCATCTTAGGAGATTGTAAAATACACTTTTAAAAGCCCAGAGTTACCACCAGTCACACAAAACCCCAGCGGAAGTTTAACTGTTGGAGGAACTAAAACAGTGCCCAGAGTGCAAGTGCTACACAACTGAGTGACGACAATACGTCTGAAATTGTGCAACATAATTTAGCGGCATCCCTGATGACATTTACGCTGCAGTAGCTATCTCCTTGTTAAGATGTAGCACTGACATCTCTTTTGTCATGATACCCATTATCGGTTTCCAAACCAATTAAGCTAAAGGTTTGTCAGTGTGGTTGCCCTTTGTTCTTTTTTGCAGGTTTAACATTATCTGCTTTAGAGCTCTCTCATCTCACTGCGTCGTGAAAGAAAAGGACTTTTCTTCTGGCATGGTGAAGTTCAGCAGGGTATTCACCTACATCTGTGGATTCAGTCTGGTCCACCAGACTGCTACAGTCCACTTTCAAAATCATCAGCCCTTAATAAATCTAGTAGTTCTAACCTAAATAATATGGGATCATCTTGATTTCAAGGGCTTAATTTCTACCTTTCCAGATAGTGCAGAGCTCATATTTCCACCATTGGCTCCCTTCCTAATACACGCATGGGCAAAATACTTGCTCTTCTATTGTGCTTTTGGAACATTTTAATATTGTGCTGTGAGGACAGGAAACACTTCTAACATCACAAGGAGGAACTTCCACAGGAGCAGAAGGTTCCTTGTGAGTCACTATATCCATAGTATTGTTCCAGCTTAAAACCACTTAAGGTATTTGCTTCTGCAGCTTCTTCAGCTGAAGACTATGCCAAGGCCACAGTGCTCCGATAGCTGGAGATCTTTTCATTTTAGCATCAGTTGTTCATGCCCATTCAGACCCACCTTTCCTCACAGAATGCTTTGAGTTGGAAGGGACCTTAAAGTTCATCCTGTTCCACCCCCTGCCCTGGGCAGGAACACCTCCCACGAGCCCAGGTGCTCCAAGCCCCATCCAGCCTGGCCTGGCACTCCTCCAGGGATGGGGCAGCCACAGCTTCTCTGGGCAACCTGGGCCAGGGGCTCACCGCCCTCAGAGTGAAAAATGTCTTCCTGATACCTAACCTGTATCTAGCCTCTTCCAGTTTAAAGCCATTACCCCTTGTCCTGTCACTAGATGACTTTGTGAAAAGTCCCTCTCCAGCTTTCCTGTAGGCCCCCTTCAGATACTGGAAGGTCTCCCCGGAGCCTTCTCTTCTCCAGGTTGAACAACCCCAGCTCTTTCAGCCTGCCTTTATAGGAGAGGTGCTGATCATTTTTGTGGCCTCCTCTGGACCCGCTCCAACAGATCCATGTCCTTCTTATGTTGGGAGCCAGTCCAGAGACTGGAGAAAAATCCTTCTCTTCACATATATTGCAAGTACAGATTGTAACATGCATCTGAAGTTTGCTTTTCTGGAATTGCCAAGTCCCTTTAGAGAAGTTAAAATTGAAATCACCACCACTGATGGTTACATTGCTGAATGAGGACTAGTCCAGCCAAAGTCTAAATATTGCTTGTTGGTTTTTTGTTTAACTAGAGTATTTATCCATAAAAATACAGTTACTTTCTGACCGGTTGTGTTAGCCATTATCTATTAAAAAATAAACCCGGAAAAATTTTGCCTAAATTAGCCTGCTAAGTAGAGATGATATTTTTAAATCTATTCTTCATTCATCTCAGATCAGAGGGCAAGGGTGAAAACTTACATTCTTACAGATAAGCAGACGAGCTCTGAAATTGTAGTCATCGACCATATTTTGATAAGGTAGGTGTTAATGCAACGTATGTTTCTCCTTATCTGACTTAAAGCCATGCATTCATTTCATTTCGCATCAGGTAAGGAGATGCCTTCTGGTACAGCCTCCTTATTAGGAATGGGGAAGCACTGGCAACAGGCAGCAAAACCACTTATGTCCCCACAGGTGTGGCCAGACTGAATTCTTCACGTATTAGTCACTCCTTAGTAATTTCTAGGATGGTTATTTATTTCTTGAATGATAACGTTGGCCCAGAAAGGCTATTGCCTCACTGGCTCAAAAATTACGTTTGTTTAGAGTAAGGCTGGGTTTCAATTCGAGTGACACTTTTGCTAGTGAAATGTATCTTCAGAAAAAGCTGTGTAACAGCCAAAAGGTACAACAGTCCAAAGAATTACCTTCTCTTTGCTTCTTCATACTGAAGGCGTAATCTCACTTTCTCAGCCAACTGGTTATTGCTGCTGGTAATGAACTGAGAGACAAAACATAAAATCAGCAACTTAATAATCACTCCTCTTTTCATATTCCTTGTTGAAATTGATGATGTTACAAGTTACACTTGCTCTTGTCGAACTCCTTTACTAGTTAAACCTATCACAGATTAGGAAAATATTACCTTTGATTAAATTTTTCATGATTGCTTCAAATACTTAAAAGCCCTGTTTGCAATCTTTAAGTGCTGCATTGCATTTTGTTTTGGATGACACCGTGCTTTGGTTGTAAAGTCTTAGAGACAAGGGACATCCCATCATGCCCAAACCTGCAGATCTTTAGTCACACGTGTGGCCCTTACTGAAGGTGGCTGCAAACATTTAAGTAAAGGTTCACAGGAGGGCCTTCTGTGATGTCCTGTGAGACACACCACGTACCCACAGCGCTGAGTGAGTCCTTGCCGAGGCTGGCACCAACCTGACAGTTATGATCCTGTTGCACAAGTGGGACTGAAGGTTTATGAGTACTACACGTTTGATGGCATCAAAATATCCGCACACATGCTATCATCCTCACTCGTAACGCACTAAAAGCCAAACGCACTCTTAAGGGAAGAGTCCTCATTAGCGCTTAGCCCATACGTAGCTGCTGAATGTTTCTTGTCTAGCAGCACATCACTGCTATAGAGAGCTAAGGGAGTATTTGTATCACAAGAAGTTAAACCTACAGGCAAAATAAAACTTCCTTCCCTTTTATTCCCACATGGGTTGTTCTATTAGAGACAGTGCAGGGCAACAGCAGGTTGCCTTTAGAGATCAATTAACATTGCACACAAAAATGAAGGTGACGCTGAATTTTAAACCAGGAGAAGGTACCACTTCGTAGATACTTGCCCATGCCTGGCAACTCCTATGAAGACAGTACTGCATAGAGTTCAGAGGAATGTCTCCACGTGCACTTGGTTTCTCGCGTGTTACTCACATTTCCCGAAACATCTGTCTGGGAGCTGACATCCAGGTACTGCCGGGGTAACAGAGGGCTGGAACTTTCCACGGACACGCTGCTGGCCCACAAGTCTGACTGGGATCCTCTGTCATTCACAAAGCTGTCTTTTAACCTGGCTAAGCTCTAAAATCATAAAAAGTCATGAGGTGAGCTCACTTCTGCTCAAAGTACCTCAGCAGCTACATAGCTTCAGCCTAAACTACACGATTAAGATCTGACCATGTTTACTGTGCGCACCCAGACTCCGCAAACACGAGGTGAGGCACGGCTGGCCTGCAGCCCACGGGCATTAGCACACTGTCTTGCGCAGACAGACAGGCTCTCTGCCGGAGATGGCAGACCAAGGGGGCCACAGTGTTCTCATGGTTTCTCCCGATCTGCTCCTTGACAGCACTACAGTCACACTGGCTCATTCTTGACCAATAAACCCTGACACAAACGCGCAAGCAAGTGCTTACTACTGTCTGTTGCTATATTTTATATTACTTATTTCCAGGATCTGGAGAACAAAAAGGCTGCAGTCCAACCACAATACAGAATTTACATGTGTTAATAAATATCTCAATTACATATCTGAAATACAAAATACTTAAATTACTTCTCAGACATTCAATCTGATAGCAATGGTGACACAAAATACTATAAAGTCATCCTGTTCCAATACCTGAATGAGATCTTGTTTTTCCTTCTCCCCTGATGTGATGGCCTTCTTGAGGGCTTTCATTTCACTTAAAATGGCTTGTGCCTCATCAAGTTTGTAGCCACCTTGAGTATCAGACATTTTCATGTCAATTCTGCATGGAAATTAAAAAAAAAAAAAAAATACAGTAAGCTAACACTTTATAAAAGTCCAGTGAATTTAATCATCCCAGATACACACACCTTGACATTAATTTTTAAGAAAAAACACACTCCAAAGTATAATAAAGACAACAGGAAGAACAAAGAAACCCACTCATCACCGCTTAAGTTACTCCACTCAGAAGTACACTAAGCTTCAGAACTCTGATTTTAGACACATCATCCCTTTGACTCCTTGGGGAGGACAAAGATGCACAGGAAACCCCTCCAAACAGTATGCCTGGGCAGACTGCTGCTAGCTACCTTGCTTCTAACCCAGAGAGGATCAGCTTAGCCATCTATGAGAATTACCTTATTTTCAGTCATGGTTTCAAAAACGAGGCACAGACCTCACTGCACGGATGTATTTGCTTGCACAACCTAATTACAAGCCGCCTCGTCTCAAAGGAATTCTACCACAGTCAGCAGTTATAATAAATATTAACCAGTGACATTATTTGAAACATGCCAGGTGTCTATTCATACGAAGGTAAGCACCCGAAACTTTTCCTCCCCTTCCACTCCACCCCAAATTTTTCCTCAGTGCCCTAAAACAATAGTTGTTATAACTAAGACTGTTACTGCGTCACCCATATTGAGCAATACAGACTAAAACAGAATACCATTTAACTGGTGAGATCCTGGTTCAAAATCTTTTTGCCATGAAGTCAGCTCTGATGTGGTCAATCACATACAGGCATTGATTTAAGAGAACTACCCCCATGGCCATGTACTGTTTTCAGTTGCATATGCTTAAGGATATCAGCAGCAACATATTTCAGCTTACGTTATTTAGGCAGCTATTTATAAATGTGGAGGGGGATGCATTACAAGCCAGACATGTTCTTGACTCAAAATAAGATCTTGAGAACAAACTTACTTCTTCAGTGTCTGAAATCCATGCTCTTTGTACTGGAGCTCTTGCTTCATGTGAGCTACTTCTCTCTTGAGTTTATTAACCTATAACAAGGTGTCACATATTTAGAATGATACGTTATACGCGTATTTAGGTACAGCACTACTCATTCAATTCAAAACTTGCTCAGTGTAGACAGTACTCTAAACAAAGTTTCCAGATAATCAGTTCATCTCAAGAGCCCTGACTGCATCCTCATCAGGACACTATCACTGGCTAGGGATTTATCCAGTTCCCAGATATTTTGCCACTTAATAAGGGGCTCACGGGAAGTTCCAACCTCATAAGCAGAAAAGCTGAGAAAAACTCAAAAGAGACAGGAATGAAACACATGTTGATTTTACTCAGTAATGTTTAAAACTGTCCCAGTCATTAAAAAAAACAACCATTGAGCATCAGGACGGGAGTTACAGTGCAGCGAGAGTAGCCATCCTCCAAGATACCAAACTGAAAGGCCCCACTGCATGAGTAACACAGCGGGATGATAATACATATTGTAAATCCACTGACCCTACAGCTCGCTGTTTTATATTCCTCCACAGAGGCCAGACTGACCTACTTTACTTTAGTCCTTTCTTCTTCCCAAACGGAGCTCTGCATGGGAGCGCGCACTGCTGCTGCTAACAACCCGCACTAAGCCCAGGACAAAACAGCTGCCAGGCCCTGGAGAGAGCTCTCAGCTCCCCAGCGCTGCGGCACACCGAGGGGCCAGCATGCAGCTCAATACCCCACAGCCTAGCTGTGCAGCAGCGTGTACTGCCAGCTTCCAAGGGAGTCTAAAGTCTAAGGGGAAAAAAGGGTTTCAAACTCTTAAGTCGGCAACGTTTGAGAATTCTGATAAATTATCTCCTAGATTAAGAATGGCAATATTAGCTCTTTCAACTGCTTTGGCATCTCCTTTTAGTATTTGCCATGAGGTTTGAAAATATCAGAAGATTACTCGTGGCAAGCCAAGGTCCGTTCGTACTACTTACCCTGGATTTTGTAGTAGCAATCTCTGCTTTGAGTATCTCCGGGTCATACTTGGAACTTGACGATGAGCCAGAGAGCACTAGAAGAAACACAACACTCGGTTCAGGAGCTCTACCTTCCTCCCTACTCTTCTACCACCCCCATCACAAATCAAGACCTCCCATTGCTCCTGCACGCCCAGATCTCCACACATCACTGATGCAAGCCTTTTACCCATTTTCCAGATCTCTTCTCACCCCTCAAAGGCAGGGAAAGACAATAGCGCAGTCAAGTACTCCAAAAAAAGTGTAAACCAAAGAGGTGGAGAGCATGTCCCGCATCTCCAACATCTTGATTTGTTCCAGGTTAACACACTTAACTCAGACTCCCAAACACGTTCACTCCATTCAACAGTGTGGCTCCTCGCATTTCCAAAGGCATTTAACAGAACTGAAGGGACAGGCACTGCATAAAGGTTTACTTTATTTATTTATTTTTCAGACTTTCTTGTTGAGTAAACAATCCACCGAATGTTTGGAAGCAAAGAATGAGAAGAAACTGAAAAACGCGCTGCAAGCCTTCTTACAGCCTTGAGAACACGACCAATCATACAGTGTGTCACACCGCGTTAAATCAATGTCCCATTAGGAGCAGATTTTTCTCCTCATCAGCGGTTAAAACCCTTCTGGTTCAGAAGGTACAGAAGCTCCCCAATGAGCAATGTTGCTAGAGGTAGCTGTAGGCAAGGGAGATGTTTTGATCCCTGCAGCCATCAGTTTATGCCCTATAAAACACGGGAAAGCATTTCTAGTTTTCTGTTTGGGTGTATTTTTAAAGACAGATCGCATCACGCCAATGTAATTCATGTTCTTGGTGTTCTTAGTGTGCTGCTCCGGTATACCAGTACTAGGGTAGAGTGCTCTTGAGAAAAGACCAAAAACTGTACTTCAGAGATAATGGACAGGACCCTAGTCAAATAAGAAACCTTCAATTGACAGAAAACTACTTAAATACTTCTTAACATCAGGCACAGGATTAGCCAGTGGAATTCACCACCATAAGACATAACGTAGCAAGGGTGAAGCAGGGGGAGGTCAGTCCATTGATGTGGCTAGCAAGAACATAAAAAGTCTGCAATACTAAGGATTACAAAAAAAATTCTAGAAGACTTGCAGGAAATAAACCCTCCTCTAGACATTTTCTACCTCCTAACTAGTAACAATAAAGAGGAAATTTGGCCTTCTATAAACATTTCTGCACCAACTCCTGAAGCAACGGGTATTGATATTTCCCGCGTGACAAAGAATAGGGAGCACAAAACAATGTTCTTCATATGCAGCGAGATAATCCAGCAATGTTAGCTTTTATGTGGCACAAAACACAGACCCTCATCCCCCCAAGATAGTCACCCAACTACCTGGGATGTTAAACTCCAAAAGGGCCTAGGAATGCTATCTGAGATGAGCTTTCTTGCTTTGTTTTCTATACTTCAGACAGAAGAATCAAGGAAAATACCACCTAACTTTATTTTTTTCCACACTGAGCCAACCACCACATTTTTTCACATCTGCCTAAGACCATGCTGAAAATCTGCACACCGACTCCAGTGACCGAGCCAATTGCAATAGTGTTTCCTAGCAATTACCCTTCATCAAACAGGTGCTAGGCAGCTACTGCTTTTGAGACAAACTGAGCAAACGTGGCAAGTGCCACAGCACAATACATCCTAGCGCTCTATCAGAGGACCAGCTTCAAGCATTTCCTGTCCTAGTGGGTCCATGACTGAGCAGGTTACTGGATAAGAGTTGACTAACTACTCACAGCTGGTCTGAGAGCCCAGTTTGTGCTCCCAAACATCATGCAGCTGCCGATATTCTTGCTGGGCCAATTCAAGCCTCTGCTGCTTCACTTGATAGATCTCCTTCTGCGCAGCAATCGCCTCCTGGGCCAGGACAAGATAGTCTTTCAGCATATGCTCCTGCTCCCGCCGCCACTGCACACGAGGATCTTCTATCTGCGTAGTTTCTTGGAGAGAAAGCAGAAGGAGGAACGATCAATGGAAAGCAGTTACACTTTTGTACAGTTGTATTGCTGCCTGGAGATGCTCCGCCATTTATGGCAATACTTCAAAATAGCCCCTTGCCCCATTAAAAAGGGGAATAACGACATTTTCCTTTTTTTCTTAGGGGGTCACCACTGATCCTCAATGAACTCTAATGAGCTCTACCATGCTGAATCACCATATAGAATAATTCATGACAAAATCATCACCCAGCTCTCCAAGCCCTCCGCTGCTGAGGCCAACCTGGTTCTGCCTCTTAGAACATCCACACGAGCATAGGCACACACGAGCTCTAAGATACTGACACTGACTGTTAGACTTATCTTTACTGTAACTGCTTTATAACATTACTAATAAAATACCTCTACTACTTCACTGATAAAAAACTTTCAGAAAACATCATTGCCACATGACTGCATTATGCTGCATCTGACAACATGAAAGCAATTACAGCTCTGCCCGTCCTCTTTGGCTGCCAAGTGGCTTTTATCAAAAAGGGGAAAGAAAACCTTCTCACTCAAGATTCCATAGGTAAATAAAAATAAAGACTCGTTATGTCACAGAATACATTCATGAAAGCATCTCAAAAGACATTATATAAACAGAATCTCAGAAGAGGAATAAACATTTCCTTACTGAAAGCAGGCACAGCAGTAAATCACTGCAGAATACAGGAGGCGGAGTTTAAGAAAAATATTTTTTGGTAACGTAGGCAACGCAGTCACAAACAGCTACACCATTTCCATCTCTGTTACCCCAACACAACTGACACATTGCTTTTCAGGTTTCTAATAATGAAAAACGCATAAGGTCACAGACATACAGCTAGTCCTAATACTAATTAGGCAAATTTATTGTCAGTATTTGTCTCAGTTTTGTGAAGAAGCGTCCGAAATATTTTTCATTTCTCTTTCAAGGCTGTTATATGTTCTTGCTTGGAACAGGTTCCGATATGCAGTCGACTAAGTGCTCTAAACTGTCTAAACTACCATGCTTGAATAAGGATGCATAGTTACCACATAATGAATAATTAATAAAAAGGAGCTGCTTGAAACTATCAGTAGGAATCTAATCTGCATATCTTAAGAGCCTCTTTAAATATTTAGTAAAAGCTGCCACGGTGGAAGGTATGAGCAGCTCTTAAGTGAGTCGGGCGTCAGACTAACACCACAATACACGGGATTTAGGGAAGAGAACAGTTCGACAATAATCCTAGGAGCAGAACTAGAATAAAGGATTTTACCCAAGGGATGGACACTCAACCATTTTCACAAGCTGTCCATGATCATGCTGAGGAGAAAATTACAGGATATTCCAGCAATAGCTTCTTCTAACAGGATCTCAAGATCCGAAAGAACACATGGCATTTCAAGTTACATAGCAAATCTTAGAGAAGCCGCAAAAGATGATTAAAAAAACCCAAACTTTTAAGGCACTAACAGTATAGTTTGTAGAAGCACTTCAACAAAAAGTCCTGCTAGCAGAAGCAACGTTTCAGCCTGGACCAGAAAAATTGCCCCAAAATAACTTGATGAAAAAGCAAAAGCATCTGCTTGTGCCAACTGTAGGTGCTGGCACCCTCCCAGACAGCACTGTGGTCTCTCATAGAGGGAGCAAAAGAAAAGCGAGAAAAACACAGCAGCGCATCAACTGTAAGAGTGTGAAAACCCCAGGCTCCCATCTCTATTCTTGCCCCCAAATCCCATTTTCCAAATAACCGTAATCCCCACCCAGGAGGAATAACTCCCTTTACTCCAGAGCTGAGCCAGAAGGGGAAAGTCTGGTGCAGGTTCCCCAGAGAGATGCCCCCGTATTCCCAGACACGCAGGTTGCCCGGGCCAGGCTGCACAAACAAGAACCAGCAACCAATGGCTCAGGACTCTTAATTTCAAGCTTAATGAGTATGTTGGCAACGTCATGAATCTTGAAGTCTAATTCAGGACATTGGCTCATAAATCTACCTGTACCTATGGCTTCTTTGAGCTTGGTTATTTCCAGTTTTCCCTTAAACTAACAGCCCATTCTTCCGATAATTGCAAGAAGGGCAGCAGAAGCTGCTGCAGGGGAACCCCTCCATTATAAGCAACCAGGAGACGACTGTAAAAATCTACAATCCTGAACACCTCCGTTAGGTGGTGAAACACTGACGCTGCCCCAAGCGCATACGCTACCCGATAAAGTGAATGCCTGGCAGCCAGCTCATAGAGGGGATGCACGACACGCTTACGTACCGAAACTGCTTTATTCCCGTTTTTCCCAACATTCACCTCAACCTTTTCAGTAACCACAGCACTAACTGTATCCCCTTGGCTGCTGCTTTGAGCTTTGATTTTCAAACATGCAATAACAATCTACGAAAACGTTGGCCAAGGGCTCTTGATCTGCCCCAGCTACTGAGAAACACAAAGTACATTCAAAAGTTAGATGAAAGGACTATAGAAATGCAGGCTATTACATCATTTGTTGTCTTGTGAATTTTTAATTTAATGTTGAGCTTGTCATAAATAAATCTGATTGTTTCATGTTCGAAGAATGTAGTCTTAGTATGCTTGCATCAGCAGCTGGCAAGAAAATCACCATTTCTTTGTGCAAATCAAATTCCAAAAAAAGTTCTCCCATAGAGAGACACTCAGGCTGTGTGTTAATACTGTATTAGGAATATTCTGGGTACTCAGCTCAATTTATTTGTATTTATTTTGCCTCAGAGAGAAGGTTAGAAATGTTCTCCATCTCACTTTTTTTAATGGCTCCTGGCTTTAGATTTAATTTAGGTCTGTCCTTGGGCTTGTTTCTGATAATTAGTCTCACATACTTCAAGCGTACAGCAAGAACCAACGTGCCTCCATTCCCTTCACACCCTCTGATGACGCTTCCTTCCTGCACAGGGAATCTGCAAGAGACCTTGGAGCCAAAGAAGGTTTTGGACACTCTCCAGAGGATAGTTCAACATCAGCCACAAAGATGAGGCTCTTGGTTAGCTGAAGGTAAGTGGATATGGTTTGCTTTATCATGATTTGGATTAGAGCTGGCATAAGAAATAGGGTCATGATTTTGCTTCTCTTTTTAACCTTTTAACTGAAATTCTTTGTCAAGTCTTGTAGCCTGTGGCATCCCATAGAAGTGAAACTTTTTAAGAGCTGCTGCTATTAAGCAGGTATCAGCATGGTTTGAAGCCTTCTCTGCACACCCTTTGAAGCCTGTGGTGCTTTTGAGAGGCACAGACCAGGGGTAACTGCCCCGGATCATGCAGGGCTCAGACCTGCAACCAGATCTTTGGGCATTCACCCCATGGCCAACTCAAATGTACAACTAAGATCATGTTTGGTTCGTCCCACCTACAAGCTGCAGTTTCACAGAATCACCGGGGTTGGAAAGAACCTCTGGAGATCATCTAGTCCAACCCCCCTGCCAGAGCAGGGTCACCTAGAGCAGGTTGCACAGGAACATGTCCAGGGGGGTTTTGAATGTCTCCAGAGACAGAGACTCCTCCACCTCTGTTTCTGCAAGCTGAAACACTCAGGAGGTCCAACAAGCCTGCATGTGCCACAGCAGGCTTCAAATCAAGGTCTTTTATCCTGTACCTGGACTGTGTCCACCCAGGACCACAGCTAGCCATCCGTGCCTAGGGAATGCCAGCAGAGTAAGTTAATGCCACAGTTTTGGCTAGGATGGGCCATGGTGACAACAGGCACTCAGCTTTCTCCAATATGGATAGGGGAGGAAGACAAATGAGAAAATAAAAATACATCTCAAAGCGAAGAGAAAGTTCAGAGGAGACAAGGAAAAGACTCTGGGATACATCCTCTCATTTTACTGGAGTCAAGTTGTTCCTGCAGTCAGAGGCGACCCTGATGTCCACTTCAGAAGGTGGGCTGAAGATTATTTCTCTTGGGGACGATGCCAGCTCCCACAGCAACTGCAGAGGCTTTCATCTACAGCAAGAGTCCATGTCACCGCCTGATAAACCAGCAGAGGGAACTGATCCAAGGGAAAAACCACCAAGCCCCACAGCTGTTTCACTAGGAACAAACAGCTTCCCCAAAAGCCTTATACAGGTTAACCTGAATTGGCAGGAACCTCTTAATCCAACACTGATGCTCAATGCAGCAAAGCCCTTCAGAGACACTGGAAGGTAGCACGCCCCTGTCTCTGGGCTGTTCTTGGCCTGCAGCACCCTGGTAGGCATCTCCCACGTCCCAGCACCTGATCCATCCTAGCAAACCTCCAACCACCAGAGAAGGGAAGAAAAGTCCAATCATATTCTTGACTCCTCTGGAGAGCTTGCCCAGGCTCTTCTCTCTTCCTGGCTGCACACAGTCATGAAAACATTTAAAGCATTCAGAAGTCAAGACTTCTGAAGTTAAGAGAAGCCTTACCAAGACTTCTAAACTCAGCTTTTACTCCTTTTGTAAGTGTGGTCAGCACAGGAATAACCCAGACCCAAGTGAGAGACTGGAAAAAGCATTAAGATTCAGACCGTCTTTAAAAGAACCTCATCGTTAACTCTCCAGAGTGCTTTCTTTTGGAAGTGCAAGGGACACAAGACAACGTCTTACAGACCTACAGGAGACCCCAATTTGTGTCTTGCAATTTAGCACCTTCTCAAGCAAAGTTTGTCCCATCTTCTTCCCTGCAGATCTCCTTTCTGTGATCCTGTAGCTTGTTTACCCTTTCTTCCCCACTATCCTTTCCCGAAAATGGAAAAATCAAAATCCCCTGCCTTACATAAAAATAACTAGGATAAACCCATTTAAAGATATGCACATACTGTGATATTGGGATGACATAAGATCTAAATAAAAATATTTGTGTCACCTTCACATCTGGAGACATTTGCTCTTTGTGTCGCAGAGGGCAGTTAGTCCTTTTTAAGAATAGACTTTTTTCATTCTGCATTTTTAATACCCAAGAGAAGTTGCTAAAACCTAGAAGGTACAGTCTCAGGCCAAACGCAAATGTGGCTTTTCTGAAAAACGGAAGGGTGTGAAGGTAGCCAAGGAAAAAAAAAAAAAACAAACCACCACACCAAAAAAAAAGACTTCCACATTTTTATTTAAAAAAGAACTCGTGACTTGCTGAAAAAAATTGCTGAAGTTCTCAATTGAAGTTCTAGAAGCAGATTTAAAAAAAAAATACCACACACAAAAAAACCCCACAAAAAAACACCCCAAAACCCAACAACTTCAAGGCACTTCTGTCTTTTAAAAGCTTTTGTCTTTGCATGAGTTACAAGCACCTCCAAAAGGGCCTGGGCATGGGTCTGCTGTCAGCTTCTGGACTGCAGTTGGAGCTGTTCTGTAAAGAGAATCAGAGTCACTGATTTATTTTGTTTATAACTTTTTCCAGGGGACTTGTTCTAGCACAACCCAATACACATTGCCTAACAATGTCTGTGATGATATATCAAGTTCTGTATTTATTTTTTTTATAATTCAAATGAGCTTATAAAGCTTAACACTTCTGGCCTTTCAAGCAATCTAACAAAGACAGTAAGCAGTGGCTTAGTTTGGGGATACAGAATGAAAATACCACAAGCCTGAACTTAACTCTTTTCCAACTTGCACAATTCTCAGGATATCCCAAGCCCACTTGAGAGTTTCCTCTCCAGTAAAGGCAGTGCGAACTCCTGCAGCAAAGGGAGCTCATTCCACTCCCCCTGCCAGAGGAATCAACACAAGACCTTTGCCCTCTTTCCAATGGTCCTGCCACAAGGACAAATTCCAGGCTAAGAACAAACTCCAGATCATTGCTACCTAGTCAGACTCCTCAGCAGAGCCAAATCTTACAGAGGTGTGTCCATGCCATTAGCTTGAACATGACTGCTGATTTGAAGACTGCAAATCAAAAGATCTCAAATTCCTGGTTTAGAGAGGGAAGTAACTTGTACGATGGAGGAGGACAGGATTTGATTTCACAAGCTGCAGATCTCACCTACTCTAAAACACGCTGTTACCGATTTTGTGGGTTTATGTTCAGAATATTTTAAACACAAGTAGAAAAAGATCACTCTGCAAAAATACAATAATATGTCACTTACTGGTGTTGTGGTCTATGTAATAAACTCCAACCTGAGGGTCATAAGCTTCTTCCCATCCTAATGGCAATTCATCACTAATGCAGTCTGCAAAGGTTAGTGGTTTAGTATACCTGAAATGCAAAATAATATTTAGGATGAATAAAAGAACACTCCCACATGTCTATTCCAAACAACTGACCAGAAAATAAGTACCACAAGGGCTTCAGTATAGAAAACAAAGAAAGCTGAAAACTGTTTTAAAGCTTTTGTTCTTATCAAATAATACTCCACAAAGACTCTTCCCTTTCTTCATCTGAAGTTACAGTAAGATGAATTCATTCTGACAGAGCTCCCGAGCCTTGCCTGACTCCGCATGTACTCACTCGACAAAGGAACATTAAGAACTTTGCTAGAAACAATCCTCGTCTCTCAAGTGAAAGAACAGGGCTGTTTGCAGGCAAGTCCTGTATCAAAAATATGTAGACAAGAAGGAGCGAGATGAGAAATGCAATTTGCATAGCATGAATAATTAAGACTGCACAATCAATAGCGAGTGCTGAGGACTGTGGGACCACTTGTCATGCAACTCCACTCATTTGCATTGCAATATGTTCTGTTTCATTAATGACAAACTGGATTAGTTTCTCAGTATCCTGAAAACGTGTAACCCACTCCATCCAAACTGGGAAGTATTTCTGCAATACTGCTCTGATGAGTTTTTTATATTAGAGATCACATCCAGCAACAGTCTGAAGGCTTGTGTGCCATGGCTAGAAACAAAGCTTACAGCACCCACTCCTTGAGTGACCCCACAGATTTTAGTCACTGAAATCACGCCCCTTTCCTCCCTTTGACTCTGAGCTAAGAAGGTTCAGCTTGCACCAACAAAACTACTAACCAAACACATCACTGCAGGGAGGCACACGCCAGGAAGACCTGAGCTTGCAGGTATCTCACAGATCCAGCTGCCAAAAGCATAATATGCCACAGGCCCATAGATCCATCGCACAACCCCGACGTGGCCTGTCTGGAAGGAGGGACATCACTTGGTTTCGGGGCCCGTGAATCGGACTTAGCAGAAGAGCCCTTTGGGCAGAATGCACAGGACACCGTAAAGCACCACAGCCCCTCTCCAGCAGCTACGCTGCACATGCTAAGAGCAAATGGTCAAAAAGCAGCCATGGAACTGTACCGAACTCTGCCACGTACCAGCAGCATGCCACAGGAAGGTAAGGCAGCTAAGAAAGCGAGTTTCCAACCCACTGTAAGAGACTGAACAGGTTTGCAGAAAGTCTTTCATATCCAAAGGTAACTGAGCAGATAAAGAGTTTTATTAAGATTTGAACACACTTTATCTAAAGGCACCAACCGATAGCCTCATATTAACACCTTCCAGTCACTCATTAGTGTACAGGGGAATTTTAGGAAAAACCCTCCAACCACAAGAGGTTCAAAATAAAATCAACATTTAACGACTAACATAATTCCCCCCAAGACATGATCTGGAAGTCATAGCACATGCTAAGAATGGGGTGAGCACATTACTGTAAAAGCTTTGTAAGCCACTAAGATCTCGAAGTACCTGCTGCTGCATTTTACCTTCAAATTATTGCCTTTGCCATCTGAAGCAGTGCTTGAACCACTATTCTCTCAGGAAACTTCAATTAGATTTAAAGCAAAAAAGTGCAAAAAAATAACTCTGAGCTTCACAACATCAAACTGTGAAACCTTCTCAACAGTTTCACTGAGAGGTTTATTTTTACTGTTCTTAATCTAGACTGACTACCAAAAGCACGTTTGTATAGAAAAGAGAGATTACCTGAAAATAAAACAGAAATCTCAATGCTTTTGATTGCTATCCCTTATCCCACTTTTTTCCCTGGGGACCAAGCTGTTTCCTCAGCCCAAGAGTACCTAGTACGTGCTGCTCTGAGTTGATCAAGTCAAAGACGCACAAGGGTAAAAATGCAGAGCAAGGTTAGATACAAGGAACTCTCTGGAGATAACACAGACGAAAATGCTGTTGCAAACGTGTCAGCAATTTTAACTTAGCACTTTCACCTCTCTGAATGCTGAGCGGCTAACATTAAATAAAAGCAAGTGGAAGGAGGACAGGCAAAGAAGAGGGAAGGAGCAGTGCTGAACGCCAGACTCCGCAGGACCTGCTCTCATCCCTTAGAGGGGCAGAGACACGCTGGAATGACACGGCAGGTAGTGAGGAACACAGCTTGCCCTGCATGACCACAGCATAGCCCCCCTGGGCAAAGCAGGCTCCTTGGGAGTGCTCCTGAGGGTGCTTGCTCCTTCAAGCCTACCAAAGCAAATGCAGAAAAGCCTCAGCATCTTCAGGATGGCCATGCGCTTGCAAAAAAAAAAAAAAAACAAAAACAAAAAAAACCCCAACCAAACAAAAAAGACAAACCGAAAAAAACAAACCGAAAGACAACCGCAAGAACTGGTCTCTGCTTCTTTTCTTGACACTTCAGAATCAAGCTGATTTTTAAAAGCTGTCCAAAGGCTGGTCTCAAATTCACACACATCAGGAAAACCAGCTTGATGGTACTTCAGTGTAACTGCTGAGGACTTGTGTTGTAATTATTTGATTGCTCTGATAAGCATGACATTGTTCTTCCGTGGCCAAGTATTTTATAAGGAAAAAGAAAAATCAGTGAAAAATTTTCATTGATAAAGCCTAAATTCAATGCTTATTATATGTTATTTGGAACAAGGGAAAGGAGGAACAGTTAGTATTTATTTGTAAAAATATATTTAAAGTCAGTAGGGCTAGAGTGTGCCATCTAGGCCACGCAGAGTCCAAGTGGTCGTTTGATTAGTAACACTCAAAATACTGCTGTGAATTGGGTTTGTGATTGCTGTTTTGCTACTTCTGCAGTGAGCTTTGTCAGAAGAGGTGTCATTTCACCCTGGGTTTGCAGTCTCTAACCTTGTACACCAGTTTCCATTCAGCCCTATGGACTGACTAAACGAGAATCCATACCTTTCCCATGTTCCAGCCACAGTGCTTTCGGCAAGTGATCCAAGCCAACATCCCTCAACACAGGGCAGTAATTAAACCTATACTTAAAATATATTAGGTGTGCTGCAGGTATAAAACATACTTCAGTAGCTTCATTTGTATTACACACTGAGCAGAGTTTTCTGCAGAAATCTACTCAAGAATCACATCTAAGACTAAAATCAAACTTTAAAAAAAAAAAAAAACCACAGCATTAAGCTGCACTATCAGCCCCAGGACTTTGGACTACTTTCATCAGGGAATAGTGCTGTAGTGCCAACTATGATGCCCCAATGTTTAATACCAAACTCTTAATGCTTCTGTTCAGATTTTGTCCAGTCCTATTTTGCTAGAAGCAGCTGAATTCCTTTCTAGATGTGCTCAGGAACTGTCAGACTTGATAGGAAGCCAGGACCAAGCAACTGAAGGATGCTTATTCCTATTTTCCATATGAAGCATAATGCATGAACTCCATTCATTCCGTTCTTTGTGTTGGAGTTTTGGAAAAAGGGGAGAAAAAGCAAGGCAGGATAGGTCTGCTGTAGCGATGACACAGGCCAGCTGGAGACTTGCCAGTTACTAAGGCTCTGAAACAGACAATAATTTCACCTTTGAGATTCAGATTCTCAGTATATCTCACAAGGAGCACCCACCACCAAGCACGGACTACTGCTGTCCTCCCTGGCTGACCGCAAGCTTGCGACTATCTCATTCGTACAGAGGAGTAAGTATTCATTAAAGGAGAAATCTGTCATTCACCTAGCAAACAGAAGAGTAATTCGTTTCAGAATTAAGAGAGTAATTCCATTTATTACAGACATGTGTCATATAGCTATTTCCCCAAATAACTGCAGCTTCATGACCAAATGACTTACTCTTCTAAACTACTTTCCCTTGCTGTTGTAGGAAAACCCAGTACAAATCAAAGAAGCAATGCTACAATCACAGACGAAAGACCAGCGACATGAGCCAGACTATGAATAAAGCATAAAAAGGGGATTATTTCCTTGTTTGAAGACACAATTTTAGGGGTTGTTTTGAAGACTGAAATAAACCAATTTTCCAGAAGGTGTCCAAAATCAAGCATCTCTCTAAGCACACCCACAACAAGCAAAAGGTAAAGTTTCTTTTCTCACAGCAAGACATGATCCAGTTAGTGCATTATTTCTGCATAAAACAGGACTGTTCCTGCATTTGAGAAGTTAAAGCTAGGGCACATCTGCAGAACCATTTCTTTTGAAACATCTTTGCAATTCACAAAGCTTACTAGCAGCTTTGGAAAAGTCTCATCAACTCAGTCAAACCACGTTATCATGTAATAGGTCCTCTCTGTAGCTAGACTTAAAGCAGCAATCTAGAAAAATGGACCCCTTTCACCCACTGTGCTTATAACTAAGGAAGGAAACCTACAAAATGATTTACGCGTTCCCTACCCTCCTCAGTCAGGGAAACCTCTGGATACATTCATCCAGCTTTCAGAAGAAAACAATGCACCCAAGAGTTCAGAAAATCCTGAATTTTGACATCCGATCTCCACTCACAAAGAGGGAACCGAGGGGGAAAACTTAGTCTGTAGGTATAGCATTTTTTATTAAACCCAAACTAGACTAGTTAAGAGAGATGATGCTTTCAGACACATGAATTTGTCTGCATCTTCCGTCCACGCTCACTTTGCTCCGATGCCCTTTACAGCATCAGTTACGCCAGAGCTACCCCTGAAGTGCTTCATCTGCTTCTGTGCTGGAGGCTAAACTTGGTGTGTTTCCACAAGTGAAACCAGCTTGAGCTAGAGCAGATATTTGTAAATCATCGCCTAACTCTGGCCTTCTAGCTCACCAAAAAGTAACGCACATGTTCATGTCCTATAAACTCACCTGTACCTCGTGTTCATCTTACCTGTGACTGCCCTTCCCCGTTAGTTTTAATGAGGGTCATTTTTAGGAACATTTCGTGCTTGGAAAAAGACATGTCAACTTAGATCTATCAGTTTCTATCATATTTTCTTGGTTTTCAATGTTATTTTTTCATTCGATTTCATTCAAGAAATTCAAATTTACTTCAGCAAGTGTAATTGCTCATTAGGACACCTGGAAACCAGGTACCCTCATCAACCACCACACACAGCAAGTCAAGGACACCATTTCAGAAACTTATCTTGAAAACAGAGGTGAAATATAACCGCATCACGCCTGTTAGCAACTTCCTAACCTGTGGAATATCTTACAGTCTTCAGGCAGAGGCAGAAGGAAGGGAAAGCCATTGCCCCCCCACTGGCCAGTGAACATACTGAGACACTTCCAGCTTTGCGAAACGCTTGTCCCCCATAGCTCAAGTATTTGTACAGCAAACAACCTTCAAATCCCGCTCCCAGAGTGGGAAATAGAAAGTTAGTTTCCTAGCTCTAGTTTGTAAGTCGCATCATTTTTAAATGAGAAGGCTTTCTCTATTTCTTATAATTTTTGATCTATCGCCTTCATCTTCTTTCACAGATAAAACTGGAAGCCAATGTTATCACGTGCAAACACTATTAAATGGAAACTTGCTCATCTCAGATTCAGAAAGCCTTTCTATAGTCTTTAACTCCACTGTTGTCAATCAAAAACCTCATTACACAGGAAACTGAAGGCAAATAATCCTTGTATAACAAGTTTTTGATTGACAGAAGGTTTGTTAAACACAGTTCTGAGATCAGAGAGGTTCCTGACAGGAGGAGGAGATGGGTGAACTGTGCCACTTACAAATCTGGAGCTAATGCTACAAAGGTAACAGAAATCAATTCTGAACTTCTTAAAACAGGAAATGTTATTTTTGTAGAGATTGGATTCCAGTGCCAACTGGTGGCCTACAGCATTTTCACAACCCCACACCCAGCTTTAAAATCAGGCTCGTGTCTGTGAGTCCGTATGTGCATGTATGTGTACGTGCAGACAGCAAACGCTGCGCCTGGGTCACCGAGACATTAAGCATTTATAAACCAGCAGTGGATTGCCAGCTTTCTACGCTGTACGTAAACCAGATTAAACCCTATGTTTTCAGGGTTCCTCAGACCCCCATAACACAAAGCCATTTAAACACTACAGCTTTATTTTAACGACTTCAGCACAGATCACACAGCCTTACACAAAATCCTTCATGACTCTACATGGGTGAAACTACACACCAGGGAATTTCCTATAGGTCACCGTACCGATAGCAGCAGCTCACTGCATCAGGCGCAAAGGTGGCACCTGATCACTTGGGACCTTCATGTCAGCTCCTCTTACAGCTACAGCATTCGCCATCAAAACCAACAGCTCCGTTCATCTCTCCCCTTCCCTCCTGCACCCGCAGGTATGTGGCGAGTGTATGAGGCATACGGATTTCATGGGGCAACAAGTCAAACAAGATAACAAAATGATGAGTTCTGACAGATATTTCCACTTGTACCTTTTCCTCTTACAAAAGCAAACAGTTTTTAAACAGAGCATTTTGTGGGAGAAGCTTAGAGTCAGGTTTTATTTTCAGTGGCTTCTACTCAAATTATTTTTTTACTACAGCATTTCTTCATTTCTCATTTGAATAAAACTCACTGCTCATTATGTGCTACACAGACCAGGACAGAGAAGGGGCTAAAAGCACCCCGATTCCAGCTGGGACACAGGGGCAGCTGTACACAAGATCCCCGTGGGTCCGAGTTCAAGGAACCTGCTAACGGGATGAGCTCCTACTGTAACGCAGAAGGCTGCTGCAAAAATCACTGCCAGGAGTCTCGACACCATGACATACAAGCTTCTTTGTTTCTAATGAGGTCATCCCATCCTCAAGACAGACGATGATTATTTTTAAACTTCAGCACAGAAAAACCTACCACTTTGCAGACGAATTTTCTAGGACTACAGCAATCTCCTCCCCACAAAAGCTTTTAAAAATAGACTCCTACACATTTATTACTCAACTTAGTGATCCAGCCCTCAAACACACCAGGGCTGTCCGTCACTATAGTAACTATTTTCCCTGGGAGCATCTTCTCTCACTGCAGGGAGAGGTGCCCTTGGCAGCTGGAGGTGTGGCAGCAAAGAGGCCCTGTTTTATCATCTTGCTGGCAAAGCTTTCCCTCACCCCGTCACCACACACCTGGGCACGATGAAACATCCCTTGGATTCCCACTCTGACTGCAATTTAGGGAAAAGGTGATGAGAACAGCTCATCCCTAACAGCCATATCCTCAGCAGTGCCACAACAGGCAGCTCTGGGCCAAATGGCACCCTCAATTGCACCAAAACCTCAGCTACTGCAGTGGTTTCAGAAAGGGTGACCTCGACACCAAGGGGAGAAGAAAGGAGTAACTGAGGACCACCATGAGCAGGTAAGAACTATGAATAGGCAAGCACTTCCCAGGGAACAAGTAGAAGCCTTTAAGAAGTGACCAAAATTTGGGAAGCTTCTTAACTGTGCTGCAATTTGATCACAGATCAAATATAACATTTCAAAGTTTTGGAAACCAGACATTGTTCCAAGACCCACAGAAAGGCACAGGCACCCTGAACTTGTAGTTACCCCAAACCCCTCATTTCAGTGACTGTCAGTGTGCATAGCATTGCAGCCTGGTCCTGGTCTTGTTGTGATAAAGGAGAACTAACTAGGAATAGAACTACACCCCCTACAGTAAAAATGGGGTCAAGTCTGAGAAAAACAGCTTATTTGAAATTGTTGCTGTAAACCAAACAAATTTGATTAAGCTATAACCTAATCACCAATAACAACACCCTAAAAAAACAACACAACATCTCAAGCAACTCAGACTGCGGAGCTACTTTCTTCTAAGTGGTTTCCTTAGTTGCCATGGTTATTGAGCATCTTCTCAGCCTCCCAAAGATCTCTCATCTTGCATCCCCTCCCGGTCCCTGATGCTCCATGCATTGGGCCACCTCTGGGATGAGCAAGCCCAATGTCTATCCACTGAGTTCCTTTTCCAAGCTATCTTAAACAGTTTTACTGATGCTCAAGAACTCAGCGATGTCCTCTACTGCTCTTTGGCCAGCACATGAGAATAACCCCTGCACCTCACTAAGATGATCTTGAGTTGTATGTAATTTGCCAATTTAGACCCTCTACTTTGTTCGCGTGAGCAGGTAACATCCAAATTCTAATTTTTGTACAGAAACTAGTCACCTGCTGCCCAAGTAGATTCTACACAAAGCAGATCAGGAGACACCGAAGACACCTGAAGTCATGCAATAGCCTGTATTTTGAGCATTCCAGACACAAATACATTTCTACTTTTAATAGTAATACATTTCTATTACTCAAACAGATTCATGGAAGCACTGAGCTATGGAATACACAATTTACCACCCCACCAGCCACAAGGAGCATGCCTAACACGTATCAGTCTAACAGTTAGGTGCTTGCTTGTTAATCCACTTTGGAAAAGGCTTGCATGTTTACAAGCTCTCCTTTGCACACAGTGACAGTCTGTTTGCCTGTGCATTTCTTTTCAGTACAGATCATTTACCCCTGGAAGCAAAGAACTACTAAGTTATTTGCAAGGAGAAGACTATGAAAAACCACTTACAGATTTTAGATCATTCCCAGAGATTAACAAACTGGTTCTGCTAGCAGGAGAGAGGCAGGAGGTCAGTCATACCTTCTTAATCACTCAAATGCAAAATTCCTGGGATAGTTCAAGGTTAAAGAGTCAGGAAATGGGAGCTGAGGCTTCTCACAACATTAACTTGCCTGCCAGCCTGTATATCCTGCATGCTTTCCTGAACCAATTAAGCAGAAAAGATATAAAAGAGTAAGGTACAACTTGGTGAGAGCAGTGCAACACTACTGAACTAAAAGCATGCAGGAGTTAGAATTTAACCATGCAAGTAATTCAAATGTCTTTAGTTTTAAATAGCTGAGGTTGTTTTTTAAAACTGCCTTCATTTATTTCTAGGATGAGAAGCAGCCTTGCCGCCTGCACAGCCTGACTAGATTAACTAAGTCAGATCTCCCTTCACTCAACATTCGACTGTTCTCAAAGAAGGGGACTGGTCACTTCACAGTAAGGGGTAAATTGTCTACCAAACATCCAGACAGAGTAGTTAGACTGGTTTCTTGACATATTTGGGAGATTATGAACTGTAAGCCTTGTCTCTGTTCCTGCAGCCCGCGCTCCTACTTCGCTGAAAGGCTGCCTATATTGTGGGTGGCAGCAGTTTACATTGGCAAGATGCCTCAAGATAAAGAGGTGTACAGGGCTGACTCCCCCCCCCAATACAGCTCCTATAGCAGGGAACCAATAGCTACTGTTAGAAAAAGAAATACTTGAGATTTTGGCAATGAGGCAAGTATTGAACAATTGCTGTACCTTGGTGTTCAGGCACACGTTATCCCATGGACAGTGACATGCAGGGCAGGCACTGGCAGCACAGCGAGCACTGGGCTGACTGCCTGGATGTTTATAAAGGGGAGAGGATTTGTGGTTCACCCCACAATCCGACATCATCAGGCACTGAATTTTCACTCCACATATAGTGATTAAAAACCTTAATTCTTTGAGAAGCAATGTACATTGCTATATTTCTTGCCAGCATGTTATATCTCTCCTGTGAAAAAGAGCAGTATGACAGCAAATACCTCCTGCAACACTACCAACTCCCATGCCTTTTATCCACGTGAAGAGGGAAAATAGACAGCTCTAGAATAGCATCACAGGGCTCATCTAGGGTCCCTAGTCTACCCAGCGTAGAAACCAAGCCTTGCTAGTACGGAAGCGCATTTAGAAAGGGGTAAGGGAAGTACAGGGGGCTGGTTTTACACATGGTAGTTTGTATGCTGCTCCCTGGTTCACTCACTAGCACTGGGCTAATTACTAACTCTGTACAGCAGCTTTAGTAGCACTGCCTGCTTGCTATTTCTGCATTATAAACACTCTTATATAGCTATTTGATGTTCCTGATCCCAAACAGCAACATTCACAGGCTCTTTGCTCTGCATCACTTGCAGGACAGTCTAGGCAAGCAGCAGGGCATCACCACAGCCTCTCCTGATCTTTGCCCTAAAACCGATCAGCTGCAACCACTTTGCTTTTATGCAATGCCTAGATCAGTTCTGGAAACATTACTTCACTGCTCTCTGATCTGACAGCAGCCTGTCAACTCGGAAATCTTGTCCAGATAGATCTCAATCCAGCTTCACACAGGAAGCTACCAAGTCAAGCGAACTCTAGAGAGGCCAAGTGCAGTCACAGGAGGACACAGGCCGCCCAGTGCCATTGTAAACTCAGCAGTACCAGCTATGAACGGGCCTATTTCTGGCTGCCTGTAAGAATCAGAAGAGATACCTGGTTGAGATGACCTTGGAGCAGTGGAGAACACAGAAGAACAAAAATCCTTCTAGTTGCAAAGCAGTTGTGAATTCGAGATACAGAACACGTACTTAGGCATAAGCACTGCCCTGCAAACTGTAATCCATGCCATATCCTTCAAGAGTCGCAAACCAAAACTATTTCAACACTCAGCCTTGTGTGTTGGCACTGAGGACAGCCTTTGGAAATGAAGGCATGGCACCTCACTTCAGCTCCAGAGAGGAGAAATCCTAGGTTGCACAGCACAGCTCACGGATGCAGCAACTGCTGAAGCACATAAGCAGCTGGAATTCACAATATCAGCTTTACTATCTACTACTGTTGCTATTAGTGTTGATGCAATGCCTTCTCAGTTCCTGAAAAGTCATACTGTATAAAAATAAACAGAAATGTCAAAACAAGAACAGATGTCTAGAACAACCTCGGGAGAGTACAGCTGTGGGAAATGTAAAGAGTTAGAAGCACAAGATAGGAGTATAAAGCTAATACACCTAGTACATTTCATCCAAAGTAACAAAGCCTTGATGTACAGTGTAGTTAAGCCACCAAAAAAAAAATATTCCAAACGGTGTTTATAGACAGAAGTGTACAAAGCACAAAACATAGCTCAATACTTCACACATTGCAAGGGAATCAATGCAAATCAACAACTATTGAAGTTGCCTGCTCATTTGAGGACAGCAAAAATGAGATTTGCATCACCAAGTGAGTTTAATTGATTTGCTCCTAGAAACATCATTTATTTTGAATGATCCACTCTCGATATATTTTGCCAACAGATTAAATTTGTATAAACATCAAAGTTATAATGCCACTTGCTCTTTGCATTCCCCTTCCCCATCCATCTCGCACAGCTTAAAGCCTACTTGCAGTCCTGCTGCCATCTCCAAAGTGTCAAAAGCAGCCTCCTGAAGATCTGCAGGCCCAGCACTCGGCTCAGGAAGAAAGAAAACAGTCCACCTGCAGAGAGGCGCAGGCCAAAGACTCAGGGACCACAGCTCAGATCAAACTGGGAGAAGGACTATGGTATTGCTATTGTCTACTCTCAAGACCCTGGAGCAGTGCCTTCTTCAGGTTCAGGAGAAAGACGCACTTCATCACAGGCAAAGCCAAACATATCAGCACCATGGTATCTTGAAACCGGGATACTGCTCATAGCACTCCTTGCAATTCCCAGCTGCCAGGTCTGGGGGTGGTGAGGAGACCCCCGTGCACAGGGAGTCTCCACAGCTGGAGCGTGTGACACCAGGAGAGCTGCCCACTCCCTCCCGAAACACCAGCACACAGCCAGCAGCCTCCCCCAGGGTGCTCCTGGGGCACCCTTTCCCTCTTCTTTGCACAGAATTTACACAGCCACAGGAAAAATAAATGAGTTTTCCTAAAGCATTCTAGATTGGTGTACGAGACTGAGAAAGGGGACAGTAACTCTTAAATTCAGCAATTTCATTATACGGAGTCGTCTCATCTCCTGACCAGGAGGAACATTTTAGTCTAACTCAAAATGTAAAAAAATTTGAGACAAATCCCAGAAGCAACACGTAATTTTTCAGAATTGAAGGGAAAACTACTTATGAAAAATTAATTTCCCAGTACTGTTTACAACTCTAATACTATTGTAGGGAGTATTATTTGAGGACCTCTATAAACACAAGCTCACGGATGCCATCGGTATCAATTGTTCAAAGAGGATGTAAGTAGAAGGGTTCAGCAGTTACATATGAACAATAAGCAATATCCTGATCTCAAATTATAACTGGTTGCCAAAAAAGCAAGGTGGGATCTTCAAGCGTGTGTGTTCATGTGTGTGAAAGTGTCATCTTTTACTATAGGGTAACTGACAGTTATTTTGCTGTAAAGGCCTTGTGGAGAAGGCACTACTATGTCTTTTGGCCTGAGGCAGTTAACCAAGTTTCTGCCTAATGCAGTGTACTGTAATATATATATATANACAGAGCTACCAGGCACGAAAGGCTTTTTAGTTATTTCTCAGTTCAGAACACACAGCATTTCTTTCCACTAAGCGAAGACTCAGAGGTGCCACTTCATCACTGCTGCTCACACTTCATGGTCTAGGTATGTGTCAGAGACACACCTCACATAGCTAAATATTAATAGTAAGGCTACTATTTTACTTTAGTGTATGAGAAAAGAGCACAGAAACCTCCTCCCAAAGGAACAGTCTTCCTCTTTCCAATATACTCTGGTGAAGGTGACTAAAACGACCTTAGATTGTTTGTGCCCTGCTGTATTCCTACTTCTCCCATCCCCACTTCTTCCTCATACAACAATGTGCAAAACTCGTTTGGGTCTTGAAAGATTATCAGCTCCTGATAGCAAAGTCAAGTCAACTACTCTAAATCCCTTTGGAAGCAGTAAGTATTTCTTGTAAGAGAAATATTTTAGACAAAAGAAACTAATTGCCTTAGCACCTTATCTTTGCTTTGGCGTTATGCTTCCCACTGTTAGCAAATTCATCCTTCTCTGTAGTTTGTCTCTTGCTCTTCCAGAGAGCCAGCTCCACCACTCAACAGGACCAAACACTACTTCCACAAGAGCATCAGAGGTGATGGCAAGACTACTCATCGCACTCCCAAGCAAGTCGATTCAGCTCATTAAGGTGGGAGACAAGTCTTCACGTACTAGAGCAAGCCCCAGACAGCAGGAGTGAGCCCAGCTCCATCTCCCTGAGCAGAGGCCACACAATTCCATAGCAGCTAAAGCCAGACTTCCCAAGATCATTAGCACACATGCAAATTCCTAGCACGCATCTAGATCCTCTAAAACTGAAAAGGATCTGAATTTGATAAGCTAGACAAGATTTTTGCCCAAATGCTCTAAGATAAGCATTTAGAAAGGAATTATGTAAAAGACACTGGCAAACACCTGGATTCCTCTAACAAAAAACAGAGAGCACACAAAAGTTCATATACCCATGGAGAAAGAGAGAGGTTTTTATTCTATCCTTGTCAAGAGGAACAAAAAAACCCCACGCACAGTAAGTTTGAAGTATCTGCTCCCAAAGTTGCAGCACAGTCTCAGAAATAGAAGTGCCACAGTCAAGCTGTAATGATATTTGGATTTCCTCAGTAATGCAGCATTTATCATTTTACAGCACATATTCACAGTTGTTGTAGTAGTAAGTGTTGATTTCTTCTTTGCACTACAAGGGTTGCTTGTACCGTGACACTTCCCTGCGACGTGCTTTAGGACTAAATGCACCCAAAAAGCATTTTTAAAAAGGCTCTATTTCTAGGCAGTGCAGTTTCTTAACCTGAATCGGCATGTGACTGTACAAGGACGTGTGCTAGTACAGGGCAGGGAGGGAGAATTGTGTCAGGTCCACAGCACAAAGGCATCAGCAACTGAGCCAGGCTAAGGGTTTGTCACTCCCACAAAAAGCATCCCGCTCACCTTCCACCCCACACACCCTTTCCTTGCTCCTCTTCCCAGTCCCACAGCTCAGCCCCTGTCGCACCCTCCAAGCCCTCCCACGAGCTGCTTCCGTTCAGTAACACAACACAGGAGTACCCAGACCTTTCTGCCGAGTGAATTTACAGCCGGGTTAGCGGGACTCGGCAGGCGGACAGCATGCCAGCAACGGAGGAGTGTCAGGAACAGAAGCAGCGCTAGGGAAAGCCGCCACCCCCCTCGCTGGTTGTGATGAGCTATCTGGCTGCTCACCAGATTTCTGGACACCGAACTCACAGATGAGCTTCATCTGCCATGGAATCATAATTAAAACTGGTCCTCTCAAGTGGCCCATCTTCTCCAGCTGCCAGACTTTGCCTTGCTACTGCCTTCAGGCTCCTTACTACTTATAAACAAAGTGCATAGAATCGGTCAGCTTTAGAAGCTGGTCCCTTAGATTTAGGTGCACCCTTGGATCAGGCCAGCCCTGCCATGGGACCAATGGAGAACCTGCCGTGGGAAGCGATGTCCTGAAGACCTGAGAGGGAGGCGTTTTTCTGGCTCCCCATCAGCCCAGCCAGGCAGCACGCTGCACCCAGCCCGGCTGGCAGAAGAACGTGCTCGCTGACTGCACCTTTTTACCTTGATAAGGATTTTCAAGGTCATGTTCACTTCCCTGCCGGCTCCTCCCCAGCTCCAGTGCAATCCCAAGCATGCAGCCCTGGGCCCTGGTGCATGTTCCCACCCTCCGCATCTCCCGGACTGCGGCACAACCCGTGGCGTTCCCTGCAGCAGCCCCCCCAGCCGGCTCCCTGGTTAGCTACCCTGCTCCCCCCAGGGTGAGCAGCGCACAGCACCGCAGCTCCTTTGCCAGCAGGACCAGCAGTTCCTGCTCTCTGCAGCAAGGCTTGTGACCTCCAGGATTAACATTTCTAATTAGATATTTAACATAAAAACAGGCCAAAGCCCCATCAAACTCACGGGCCAAGAGGGCGGTTCTAGTTGTAACTCACGTGGTGCATGCTGAAGAAGACAGGCCACACAATCCAGTGAGCCTGTCTTCAAGGCAGTGTGGAGGCTGCCTTTGGGGACAGCCATGTCACCCCATCCCCACACCCCCACAGCAGCCAGACAAACCAGCCCGGCATCAGCTGCTGAGGGGGAAGAGCCGCCGGCCAGACAGGGCTGAGAGGAAAAGCAGCGGTGATGGTGCCGGGCCTGGGGAGCCCCACTCCCCCAGGCACAGGGGACGCAGCCCCCTCTTCCCCACCCATCAGTCATTCATGCATGGATACAACGAGCTCAAGGACCCACAGATGCTCCCTCACACCACGTAAGATTTGTAGATAACTACTGGAGAATCATACATGCTGCCTGCTTACAAAGCCAGCTAATTATACAATCTGTTAAGCATGTATGCGCACACAACGGTGCTTTGAGTCATTAGGGGACGGGATTTATACTTCACTGCACGCATCTTGCTCTTTGTGAGTGCGTGCCTGGATACAGCCAAAATGAACACAAGTATCTGGAATGTCTGCAGCTCGCCGGCCAGCCCATCTGAATACAAAGCTGAGTGCCTGGCTCTGTATGACCCCCGGTGCACATATTGCTCCCACAACCACGCTTAAAATCCCCATTCCCTTTTTTACCACTCCGAGCATCTGCAAGCAGAGCACGGCAGAATGTTTAAGCCATATTCTGAAGCCGCCAGGGTGATGTTAGCGAGGACAAAGCAGCAGTGCAGGTGATGGGCAGTGAAGACAAAGAGCTCCGCGTTGGAGCCAGCAGCCCTGCCTGCCGGGTTCAATCCCAGCAGAAGGCCAGGATTAAACTCTGGCAGGCAGGGACCTCGGTTCCGATGGCAGCAGCCACTCCTCGGCGGCCGAGCCCACACCAGATGGAGATCCCTGTGCTAGGTGTTTGCCAGGCAGATAATTCCAGTCCGAGATGCCATCTCTCCCCTTCAGTCATTTTGACTTCATTTACTAGTGCCCGATTCTGCCCCCGCTGCTTTCAGGCAACGGCTCTCTCCAGAGCACCTCAGTGCTTTTTACGAAAAAAATGAGAGCAATAGCTGTGTTTTTCATGGGTTATACGATGTTTCTGGCATTTCTTATTTTTAGAAGGATTTTGTCTGCTGAGGATCTCACTTTAGCTTCCCAGATCTCCAAATATCCAACATTACCTGCAGGTGATCTCTACACCCCCCTAATACAATGGGCTTCATCCCCATAGCATGGCACCATACCACGGAATGCCCTAGCCTAAGGAATCACCTTAGAGGCTGTACTTTCAGAGGGATGTATTCGGCACTGGATTTTACATTTTTATCTTCTATGCAGTGCCATATAGCATGATTTTTAAACATGAACTCCAAAATAGAAGGATTTTAAGCATTTGGTGCATAAAGCACAGAATATTATTTAGCAGCTTTGTAATGAGTCAAGCCAAACCACTTACACACGTTTCTCTTCCCTGCAAGTCAGGGGAAGCAGAAGATACCAACTCTAAGAGTTGTCTTGGAAAATACGAGTTGGTCAAAATACGCTCTTTAAAGTCCCGTGAGGCCACACAAACCTCAAAAGGTACAGTAGCAAATCACATCTTTAAGCCATATCAGGCCCCAGCACCTGCTCATCTGTAACCAGGTATTTTCTCTCTTTCAGTTTTCAAAGCAGAGGATGTAACCAGGAAGAGATGGTGCAGATGCCCCTATGCTCTCCTCAAAAATAAGCCTTCCTTGTACAGCAACCCATCAACCAAGTCACAGGATCTGCAGGTGCTTTAAAGCACAAGACATTTCATTCCTGAGATTTTTCTTGTGGGGCACAAAATGCCCTGGGTCACCAGGGACATCAGCCAGAGCACAGCCTGCCTTTGCAGGAGGAATGGGACAAGAGGCAGCATTACTTTCCAAAAAGCCATGCTTAAGAGCCAAGTTAATTAGCAACTCAATTGCTACGTTCAACTCCTTTATACATCCACCTTGCTCACACAAGAAAGTACTAAGAAATTTGCCTATTTAAATCACCACCACTGGATTTCCAAACTAACACTTCCACACGGAGATGCTCACATGTAAAGAGATGTCAAATTCCAGAACAGGCTGTCTCTCTAAACATTTAGGTTGTTCTCATCTCCAGTTACCTTAAGCAGTACCTTTCCTTGAAATTTACAGAGCAAGGTTCTGAAAAATTAAGTCAGAGCCAGCCTTCTCTATGCCCCATTTAAATCCTGTACAGCTAACACTGTTAGAAAGACCTCCTTGTCCAGCTTGTCTCAGCCATGCTTCCCCTTCTTCCACAAAAAAAAGGAAAAATCTGGGGTTTTTTTTTCAGACCGTGTAAAATACTGTTTTGTTCCAAGATCTCTAAAAAACATTTTTTCCTCCATAACTATCAATTTTCATAGCCTTTACAGCTGCCAAAGGATAAGAAGCAGCTGAATGAGTAAAACCCCATTTTAAGCCTTATTCAGTAAAAAACAGTATTTGTAGCAAGATCCTCAGGTAAAACTAAAGCAGCCGGGGAGGTGGGAAGCGTTATCGGAACGGGAGCTCTGCGGGTACGCACCCCAGCACGGGGCAGACACCAAGGAGCACAGCCTGCACACACCACGTGTGCCCTCTCCAACCAAATTACGCCAAGCACTCTGCAAATTATCCGTTGCCTGATCTGGCCTCAGCTGTAACTTGTTTATAACTTACTGAAGCTCTCCGAATACAACCATCACTGTTGCTCAAGGCAATTACCTAAAATATCTCAGCTATTCATTTACATCCTTCTTTTTAAGTCAAAGCTGTGTTTAATGGATCTGACATTGTGCCTTATAGCACCGAATATCTGGTCTGAAGCAAGCCATCACAAGAGCTCACAGGTTTGAAATTTGCTGCTTAAGCGAGCAGTACTTCACCATCAGCACCTGAATGAAATGCAACTCCCATGCCAGTATTTTCAGCAAATAGTTTCACTGTATTTTACATTTTATTCATTTCTACTCAAATGATGATCTACACCATCAATGCAGAATTCTCAACATGTATATTAATTTAACTCCTTTCAGCTCAGCTTAATAAATCATTATCCACAGTTCAGCTCATCTGCAAAGACCAGACTGAAATTCTCTGGCAAACAAAATACTCCTCTTGCCCTTGCCTAGTACCTGTAAGGTAACATACAGACTGACCCAGAGAACCAACTTGCTATCAAGTTCCAAAACCAGTGATGAATCTGCAGAACTATTAAAAACACAGACCTTACTGGCAGAGGTCTTTGAACACTCCTCCTCCCATTAATAATGCCCTTTATTCAATGTCTTTCTAATAATTGCCAAATCAATGGCATAAACAGATGCTGCTACTGTTCCGGACCAGAGAAGACAAAGGACAGTGATATTGCAGAAACTGCAGCGCTTGAGATGAATGAAACATGACATTGAAATTCTCTCTAACAGCATTTCAGAGGAAGATGTTGAGTGTTTTGCTAGGCTCCCGAGCAACCACATGCTGAGCAAGGCCAACATGCAGGTAAAATGGTGCCTCCCGTTATGCATGCGGAGGATAAGGGAAGAGATCCAGACAGAAGTGCAAACCTTTTTAGGTGTCACCTTCACAATTTCGCAGCAGATGGAATTACAGCTCACAGCACAGCACCAAGAAAGCATCAATCTGATATTTAAGCTGTCTGCTTTGAAAGACAAACTACAAGTGACACGGCTGCCTCGCTGAACCCACGCTCACCACCCGCGGTGCCAGGCAAGCACAGCACAACCATACCAACTGTGGCTCAGGAACAAGCCATGACTTCCAGAGGAACCACGTTTGCAGGAAGGTCGCTCCCACCCAGCAGGTCACTGCTGTAAAAGACAGTCCTTGGGCCATTTCAACTTACTGCAGCAGCAAAAACTGTGCCCAGGAAAAGAGGGAACCCTTCTTTTCTGTGTGCCAGCAACCTCAGTGAGGGAACGGATGGGCACAAGGGTTGAAGGAATGGCCACGTCCCATGGCCAGAAGGCTCAGTCGCTCCTCAGCCTGCTCTAGCCCCACCAGCGGGGTTTGTGCTCAGACAGACCTCCAGGAGCACAAAAGGGCAAGGCTAAATGACGCATTCCAGCCACAACCAAGGCTCTAGGGCAAAGCTTTTTGCCTTTTCCACCAGCAAATGTACAATTGGTCACAATACTGTAAGCAATGGTTCACTGCACTCTTTAAGATGGATCCAGAGGCAATCACTTATGGTTACTAAAATGGCGGGTCGGGAATTGAATTCACATCCCATCCAGCTTCTAGCTAAGCAGCCCTCATCTAAAAAATGAGGTTTGTTAATAAATTAATCCCTTCTATTTTTCCTCATTAGAATATAATACAAAATATTGCCATAAAACCAGCTCACACAGCCTCACAGTAATCAGAAACATCACACTTTGCACATCAGCCACTCCCCTGTCTGCACCTGAATCACTAAGTGTCCACCATATAAAGCCAAGAAGTCACTCACTCAGGGTTCAGCCTAAGAAGGACTGAGTTTGTTTACCCCAATTTTGTCCTTTCTATGGAACTAAACCAATTCATATTCTTCAAGTACCCAGTGCTGCATTTTCCCCGCCTTATGTGACCAGCCACCAGCCTAGGCACACCGATGCTCTGACATGGCAGACGATAACAAATTCTCAGTGCTCATTGTAAAAGCAACAACTTTTCAGTTACCTGGAAACACTACTTCAAATCAACCAAAGTACAGCTTTGTACAGCAGAGCCCCCAGGCACCAAAGGAACATCACCTCTGCTACATGGCTCCCTGATCACAACGCAAGACAGCAACGGGGAACCCAGGGCTCTTCTCTGATCACCAAGGAGCAGACCCTACCTGTGACCGAATGAGAAAAACAAGTAAACAGGACTAAAAGGGCAATTTGTTACACCTGTGCGAGACAGCAAAATGCATATGTAGTCCTTAGTGAATTGAGTGCACTGCCCTGTTTTCTTGTTCAGGTGAATCAAAGCATCCCAGGAGCTGGCTGTTACAGAACAGGAGCAGGAAAGCTAAATCAGACAACACCACTTTCCAAGGACTAACCTCAGTGGAAAGAACTCAAGAACTTTGCTGGCTTTTCCCATCCAGCATGGATGTACTTTATATGCTTCCCAACACAAAACCGATGCACAAAGGAGCTCATAAAGCTACAACAAGGAGCAATGCCAAAATGAGCCACCAGGAACACCAGGAGAGAGCGCAGTAAGCAATGCTTTGTGATGGTCCAGACAAAAAAATAAACCACAGCTTTCCCAAAGTGTAAACAGAGTATTTACGTTGATGTAACTGAATGTGCTTAGGTCCAGTTTTAAGAACAGGGCAGAACTTTAATCCCCCAAAAATGTGGTTCTTTGGTAACTGAGCATAGCAGTACAGAACACCTGCCATCACAGAAGTCCAATGATACCGGGCCACCAGTCTGCTGCACGGCAAAGCCGCTGGTGAACGTAGAGAGGACGCAGGCCCACTGCATCCAGCTGCGAAAGGACCCTGAGGGAGGCGAGGGCAGGCACAGAGCATATAACACAATCACAGGACAAGTCCAAACCTTATCTTACCGCGACAGTATTAGGGGCATACACTGAACTCTGTTTTTTCAGCAGGATGCCTGTCAGTTGCCGTGCCATTTGCAGACTATCATTTAGTCCGATGACAGAAGGGCAAGATAAAGCAGTCACATCACACCACCCTACCCAGAAACTCTGTGCTGCCACAGAGCACTCACTGGCCGTAACAACCCAAGTGGCAGGAAACCGTTATACTATAGCAGTATTTTTCCCCATTCATGATGTTGGAAGGTGTATACTTTGCCTATAATATTTTAAAGCTTTTGAAAACCAAAAGCATCAGCAACAGTGCATTCATATTCATACTTTTTTAGCGTTATATGAAAAACCGAGGCTACATCCTTTAAAGGCGATTCCCTTCACTTGTACAAAGGATACTTCTTTTCAGACATCAGCACTCCAAGCTCTATTACTCATCTGCCTCCTTCCTTACCTACAGGATATGAAAGTTTAGACAAAGGTATTTGACATTAAAATCAGTTGAGAAAAACATCCTAACAAGTTTCCAAGTCTATTTGCTTTTCTTAGCATGATAAGCTTTACAATATTTCTTGCAAGTCTCTGCTTCTCATGTTTTGTTCAAGACAAATTGATTATCCTAATAAAATAACGCCCAAAGCACATTAAAAAAATCTTTTAATAGAGTGAAAATTAGAGTATCAGATCTATTACACCACCCAGCCTTTCCCCTTCACTGGGGAAGCATTAGAGCCTTTGGACATCTCATTTCAACAAGAAGGTTATTTAGTTCTAGAGTTTGAAGTATTTAATCGCTAAAGGATTTGCAAATTACACATGAATATGCATGTAGCACTTCTCACCATGACATAAATCCTATTGTATATTTATGAATGGATTGCTTTGCCTCCAGCTTCTACATGTATATAAACACAGCTTTTAATCTTCAATTCCTTACTCCCTCCCTTCTTTTTAAGGAGTTGCTTAAACAAATTTGCATTTTTGGAATCTATTATCTACAGTGTATCTCTTGCCCCCCTCCCCCCCTTTTTTTTTAAATTCTGTAAACCTCCCATCAGGCAAAATGCTTACTTTATGAAAGGCTTTAAGACTCTGTAAGCATGGCCATAAGAGAATGAACCAACAGTGTTATACAGCTTGTGGGAGAGAAAGTAGAAGCAACAGTCACTGGGAAAAGGAGTGCTCTGAGCATCAGAGCTGGTAACACAAAGGCATGAAATGACAAGCTAACAGCTTGCCTTGAGCCGCAAGGACACCAGCTAAGGGGAAGTAAACCCTCCATAAGCATCTAGGAAGCAACATAAATAACAAAATCTTAATGTAACATCCTTAATTCATACTGACGTAACTCTGCTATTCCCTACACCTTTTATCAGGTATCTAGGCTGGTCAGGAAGCAGCATTTCAGCCTGTCTTCAACAAAATATCTGTTAATAGGCACTACTGTCATTCGAAGAGGTGTTGCCATACATCCATCCAACTGCTCCAGGGAAGTAATTCAAACAATAATGCCTTTAAAGGTCATTGTTAAAATTATTTATTTTAGGTTATTTCACTGCAAGGCTATTCTGTAATAAATTCGATTGCGAAGAGACTCTTACCAACACACAGCACTCCATCAGAAGCAAGTGTCACTAGCAGATTTCCAAGCAGAATGATTACGGGTACGAATTACCACTTGCACTGTTCTCATTTGTGTTACCACACAGCAAAACACTAACAGCGAGGAGTTAACCGCACCAGCTGCCTTCCTCTTTCAAGGACCTGGTGGGAGCAGCCATCAAGTCCCAGCCCTCATCTTGCTGCCCTGCAGTAGAGAGCACAAGGGCTCCGGCAGCAGCCACGGAGACACGACGGGACATGGCCTGACACAAGACCGAGTCCTCCCACCCTGAAACAGTCACTGCCTGTTCACACATCAAAACCAGGCTGTGAACTGAGGCATGTTCATCTGCAGTCGTGTCTTTCTCCAGTAATCGAGGGATCTTTTCCCAATGGGAAGGAAGAAGCACCACAGCACCTGACGCAGAACCACAGCGACCACACCAGGAAGGACCACCAGCCCATCCAAGCTACTGAAGATGCAAACACAACTTGTCAGAACTACCACTCAAAACTGCAGGAGCCTGTGCCTGGGAAGCAGATAGAAAATAAACCAGGAAGCACTATGGGGTATTAGCTACAAACTACTGGACAAAGAGAGAATAAAGATGAGAAAATTCAATACAGAACATCTGCTTTAGGGATAAGAGTGGCATTTACAAAGGATGTGTGAAAATAAGCCCAAGTGGAGGACTCTGTGTGACCAGTTCAGTTGCAAATTTGTCTTTGCAAACTGAGATTTTCACCTATGCGACCGACCCTTTTGCAAATGACCAAGCCAGATTCCTCAGGCACATACACCCTTTCCACCCACACATCCTTCTCCTAAAAAGAAATATTAAAAAGTAAGGAGTTAATGCCTAAGGAGTATAAGAGATCAGGTAAGCAAACAACATGTGCTTTAAGAAAGTATTTACGTTCAGGTTATGCTTCCCTTAGTATCCAGTAGAGACCATGATGGCAGATACCTTCTAAATTTCATTACCAGTGAGCCAGTGGCATGAGAAACTAACAACGCCATATAATAGCCTATGAATAATTAACAGATGACATATGACAATATATCTACCTTTATTCGGAATTGTAGACCATATCAATTGAAAAGATATCACATTGATATTTGACAGACTGGATTTAAGTTAAATCTGGAAGCTTCTACGTTCACATTTAAAAAGCAAAAAATAGGAAAGTTATGAAGTCCAATATACCTTGCAAAACCTTGGTGCCCCAGAAAGCTGTGGGACCTGGTAGCAGCCATGACATTTCACTTTCCTGCCTGTATTGGTTAAAATAAGACAGAATAACACTCACTGAGTACTGTAAGGAGATCTCTTTACCAGACAAATCTGCCTTTGTCTAGAATATTGGAAAACTTACTTTGAGAACTACCTGTTAACCAGCCTAAAGCCTTCTATGTATGTGTCCACATAAGAATTAAACAATCAGTGCCCATCAAGGCAACAGATTGTTTAACCTTGATGCTTAGATCTTGCAGTGTAAAATCCTTACTAGTGACATAAGGAAAGACAAATTGCAGGTTTGGCTTACTGCCTTGCTGGCTGAGAAGTGACTTAGGTTAGCTGGATGTAGAGATAACTTCAAGGAATTTCAGGAAAATTTAAGCAAGTGGGTGAACTGACTACTGACGTGGCGAGAGATCAGGTGTTGAGAAATGTTGAATAATATACTGAACAGAAGAGTTTAACCTCTTTATTCTCTGCAGGGTTAACACACACCACCAATCAAATATACCTGAGCATCACCGCATACATGCTCCAACAAAAAAAAAAAGAACAAACAACTCTGTTCAAAGTGCCAATTTGATTTCAAGTTTAACCACGCCAAAACCCTGCAATACAAAAGTGTTATTCACGTTGAGGATTTATTTTTTTTTAAAAACACAAATGAGTATGAAAAAGTCACCTGGAACACTAAATACAGTACAGGTCACCCTAATTTAGATAAGCCTCACCATTTAATCTTAAAAAGGCTTCATTTTCATACCAAGTTCTCCCTTGAGAAGAGTTTCCATCATTGCTATACAGGAATTCATTCAGAGCAACAGTAGTCAATGAAGCCGCATCCTTAGCATCACTCTACTACTCATAAGGAGCATCTAGAAAATATCCTAAAAAGAAGAAAGAAGCTGCTGTGGCAGCAGAGACCTTCTAAAGAAGGTCTTACAAAGAAGGAAGGTCTCTGGCCAGCTGAGCCACTCTCGTCCCATCAAAACAGCAAGAGTCATAAGTGGCAATGAGAAGACTGAACCAAAGTCACATCAGAGGAACAAAACTGGCAGCGTTCTGAACGAAGGGCAGGGCTGAACAGCAAAAGCTTGTCTAAAGAGCATTGCAACAATCTGACAGCTGTAAAAAACTAGAGAAGGGTCACTAATTGAGCATGGACCTTACCCTGTGTGCGCTGTTGCAGTAGAACTGTCACATCTCCATCAGTGACATCAGACACAGAAGCTCAGCACAGGCACGCTGCCTCAGAAATCTTCACAACCCCCAGTGAGCCAGGGAGCCCTATGGAGCAGGCAGCAAACAGGCTGAAGATTTATCCCCAGGAAAAGCAGCACTGGTGTGAGCAGAGATTTCGGCTTTACAGCACCACAGAATCATAGAATTGTCTAGGTCGGAAGGGACCTTTAAGATCATTGAGTTCAACCACCAACCTAACACTGCCAAAACCACCACTAAACCGTGTCCCTTAATACCATGTCTACCCGTCTTTTAAATACCGCCAGGGATGGCGATTCCACCACTGCCCTGGACAGCCTGTTCCAAGGCCTGACAACCCTTTCAGTGAAAAAATTTTTCTTAATATCCAATCTAAACTTTCCGTGGAGCAAACTTAAGGCTATTTCCTCTTGTCCCCAGTGCACTACTGCAACACAGGCAAGGGGGAGCCCACCCTCCCCCGCCTGCCCGGTCCCTGCCACCCCAGGACAAGAGCTGGCCCGTTCCTGGGGTGCCACCTGCTTCCCTGCTCCCACCCACACACCTCCTCCCTTGCATTTCAGCAGCTGCCGAGAAACCCTGTTCTACCAAACAAGTATGATAAACCCCATCTCCCAAAGGGGTTACTGCCAGCTTCTCTGCAGCCTGAATCAGGCTCGCTGACCCAGCACCACCCAAGACAGGCCACCAACCCGAGAGACTTCACAGGAAACAGGCTGGATAATTTGAAGGGCTGCATCACATGTGACAGTCACGTATTTTCCATTATCATCTCCACCCAAATTCCCTTTGAGATAATTTGGATAAGCAGCTCAAAAGCATACTCAATCTTTCAAAGAGTCCAACTATAAGAACTTCAAGTGACCAGGATGAAGCTGTCAGTGAGATGACTCTTCCCATTCACTCCGGGGTTAGATGCCACGGTCCAACAGATTGCTGCTGCCAACCCATGGTGGCAATGTGCCTGAGCCCCTCAAAGAACGTTCCGCAGGATTGTGCGCTGGATGCTTGGAGGCTGCACGGGCAAGAGGACAGCCTGTGCAGCTGGGCCACCAGCATGTCTCATAGCAGCTGCAGAGGCTCAGATGCCACATGAAATCAAAAGTTGTCTGGCACAACCAAAATTAACTGCAAAGTTATCCACAGCACAGTTTTATATAGCAGTTCTGGGGCTACCTATGTTTTCCTATGCTGTTCTAAGGGTCCAGAAGATTATTTTGGCCACTGCTGTTCCTCTGCAAGCCATTCTCCCTGTGGTAGGGTGGGATGAAATAGCAGAGAGGCTCTCCTTAGCAGGGGACTGCCCTTGTTCTGAGTACAAGGCTATTAAGGCAGTTATAAGTCACCTATGAGAAATTTTCAAGTTGTTGCAGCGTCATTTAAGCAACAGCTTGACTTACATTTTAGTTCAAAATAGTTATGTGACCACCTTACATCTCAACTCTGCATAGAGCAGATATGAATGACTGCCTCTTGCAAATCAATACTGTTTATTGCGTGCTTTAAATCAATAAAGACCTCCGCCACAGAGTAAATTCTTCTAAAACAGTGATTAGCCATTTGAGGAGAACTAAATAGTTTCACTCAACAGTACCATTAGTCCTGAAACATCAGCTTGACATCCCAACCAGAAAGCACTTTGTCAGAACTAATTAATCCCCACAGCACCTCTACAAGATTGAGAAAGCAATTCATCTGCTTTTTAAATGTGTTGGGTACTTATGTTGCAGAACATCGTGGCTGGGGTGGAAGCCGTAAGCACCAGCATAAACAGAGAACAAACCAAGCCAGCAGAACCCATCCAAAAGCCTGAAAAACCAGAGAACACTGACAGCTGTAGGATTTGGCTTCTTTGCATCTTCCTGTTACACACCAAACCTCCTGTGACTAGTCAGAGAGTCTTCCAGATGTCACTTGACTGGATGAGTGGCAGTGAAAAGCAGTTACTATTCTATCGGGAGCAATTTTGTCTGTTGTTTGTTCAACCAATTATCTATGCATGTAGCTTAACAGGGAGGGGGGAGCAGTAACCTTAGGCTTTGTGAACAAGAAGTCGGGGTTTTATTTGAGCAGTTCAAGCTAAGTCTTCATTACCACAAGCAAAGCACGTAACCTTACTAAATAGGTCTCATGAATGGCAACCAGCCAGCATCAAAAGTATGCCTCTCCAAGGAAGTGATCGATCTACATAGGACAAGAGGAAACAGGTTCAAGTTATGTCAGGGGAGGATTGGATATTAGGAAACATTTCTTCACTGAAAGGGTTATTAAACATTGGAATAGGCTGCCAAGGGAGGTGGTGGATTCACCATCCCTGGAGGTGTTTAAAAAAAAAGGGTAGATGGGGTACTTAGGGACATGGTTTAGAAGTGGCTTTTGTCAGGGTAGGTTAATGGTTGGACTTGATGATCTTAAAGGTCCCTTCCAACCTCAGCAATTCTATGATTCTACATAGCTCTCATAGATGTGTATGTAGCAGCACTAGTTTACATACCTCCACCTGACTTTGCCTAGCTGCTGCCACCGCTCTTTATTCATTTATTTTTTTCAGCTAACACTTTGCCATGCTGGTGGGGGACTCAAGGCCACCAGGTCCAGGCAGGCAGCCCCTGCACAGGGAGAGCATCAGCAAGACTTTCCCAAGCTGCCTGTGTGCTCTCTCCCCCTCTTTGAGAAAGACTTGAAGTTCTCTCATACTTGACACAACCCAGAGTGAAGTCAAGCCCAGAACATTTCAATCCTGGCAGAAAGCGAGATGTCTCCATAACACATGCAGGAACGCGTTGTGGGGCAGCGAGGCTCCTCGGCACGCTGAGCAGAGTGCAAGGCTAGCCTTGGCAGCCTGCAGTCACCTCCAGGAGCACAGAATATGAATCAATCATTTAACAATAGATCCGTCCAGTAACTGAGATCAGATCCCAGTCCAAAAAGGTGGTGTGCCAGGTCAGTGACAGGAGTACCCTCAGCCACCTAGCACACACCACTTCTTTATGTACAAGTTATTTCGTTAAACTCTTTTGGACAAGTCTTCCCATGTCTTCCAATAAACTTTCTGGCACAAGGTAGGGGAATTTAAATCAGATTCAGAAATGGAAAAGTTTGCTGCGAGCTCATCTTCCCATAACTATGCTAGCTATGAAGACACCAGTGCAAATGGCACCTTTAGGAGATGTTCTGCCCCACTGCTGGCTTCATCTGGGCTCCAGCAAGTGAAAAAATCCACTCTTCCTGTAAAACTCGTTCAGAAATCACGGTGCAAAGCTAAGCACCTCCAGCTCTGGGAACACCTCCTCAGCTGGGCTGGCAGAGAGCCTGACCAGCTCAAGTGCCTGGGGACAGTTTCACAAGTGCCCCCTCAGCAGCATTCCCCAGTTGCCCCCAGAGCCAGCTCCACTCCCACACCTCCCAGGCTCCTGCTCAGCCCTGGCTGCGCCAGCACAAGTCTCTGCACAGGCATACACAATCTGGATCAACTGTTTCTGTAAAATAAACCCGGGCAGTAAAATAACATTTCTCAGCCAGAACAGTTTCTGGACCTTGCTCCCTGCAGCGATACAGAATTTAGCTCCGGCAGCAGCTTAAGGTATCCCATCAGCAGCACCACCAAGCACCCGCCCCAGGTGACCAAGACGGCAGCCACCTCTCACCTGCCATAGCCACACCTTCTGGGATTTACTAGCCAATTTTCTGCCATTCCACTGGATGGAGAACAAGAAAACTACTTCAGTATGAAAATACATGACCTACATAGGAATAAAATTGTTGGTCCCCATGCCAAGTAAGTTTTCAGTATGTGGCAGCGTCCCTAACTTCACAAGCCATCAGTCTGAGGTAAAATTAAAGAAATGATCTTGTAAGCAAAATGACCTTGCCAGAGCAGAAGATGAAGCTCAACCTACGTATTTCTAAACAATGTGATTTACAGAGATTTCTTCAAAAGCAGTTTTGATCTTTTAAGACTCAGAATTCCACAAGATGCATTAAAAAGCTGCTGAGCTGAACAAAACTTCACGGTTTTTTTTGGTTTTTTTTTTCTCAAGTTCCATAGGGAAGCAAGATAAAAATAACGCTTTCATTAGCTCTAAAGTCACTGCCAACATCCTCTGCCACTACACACAAGTGCTCACCACACCTTTAGCAGGGATGCCCTTGTTACAGAGCATCATACCTGTCGCTCCCAGCTACCCTTCCCGGCTGCGAGTTCACGCAAGCGAGGAAGCACGCTGGCTCTGCAAGCGGTCCCCTGCAGCCTCCAAAGAGATCAGTACATCCTTCCACGGGGTTTGTCTGGGGAGTCTCAGGGGAAAAAAACACCACCACAAAACAAAACCATAAAGTTTGATTTTTCATAACTGAAGAGGTCTGATTGATTTCAGCTCCAGTCCACTTTTTCCAATTACAGATGCAGCCTGTGTTAATTCACCTTGGAAGGCTCTTGATATTAATGAATTAAAAAGAAAAAAAAATGTGAGGTGTCACAATAACCTTACTTGCTGTCCTTGCCTCCCTATATATTAGCACTTAGATAAACCAATTAATTTTTCATTTGCTGTGAAAAAAATTCATAAGGACAGCACAAGTCATACACATTAAGACACCTTTTCCCAGAGACGGCACTTAGACAACTACGAAGACTCTATTTCTGTCACTCCCTTCTGTACTCATCAATGGCTTCTCAGGGCACATGCCAAACTGCCTGTTCTTTATAAAATAATCAGCTATTTTGGGGAGTGTAAACACAAGAAAGCAGCAGATTCACATAGATACGACAGGGTGTTTGGCTAGCTATCAGTAAAGAAAGGCAAGAGCAGGCATCAAACTAGCGGCCTTCAGCTGCACGACCTACGCTGCTGCCAGTGATGAAAGAAAAACCTAAGGAAGCTAAATGGTCCATCTTTGAGAATTTTTCTCCCTTCTCCTTACGCTTACTGATTTACATCTACAGGAAAGCACAGCTCCTTTTATTCTTGATGCTTTTCACTGCCCTCCCTTCTTCTAGCCTTTTCACTTTGGAGAACGCCCACATTTAACTTAGCTATATTTAGCTTTATTGCGGTGATTAGTTATGCTACAGGCAAGTAATTCAAGTAGTGGACAGTTACATATGGAATTTTAGCATGATGCTCACATTTCTAAATCTTTAATACAGGAAGCTTGGAGACCAAGCATGCAGAGCAGACTGGGGATGAAAAGCTTCAAGATCAGAATAATGCAGGGGAGACAAAATAACCTGCGGCATTTCACATCATGCCTAGAAGGCAGACCTAGAGGCGCACAGCTAGATGACTGTGCTCTCTATACGGCATGCCTAGCTTTACTTAAGATCCTTCATCTCAGCAAACCCACATCTTCCTGAGTAAATAGGTGGCCCTAACTATTTTAAACGCACAAGGTCTTCTACGTGTGATGACACATACATTGGCATATATTGGCCCTGAACCTTGGCAAACCTCTTTGCCAATTCTCTTTATCAAAGCTTTACTTTGGAGGTTCAGCCTAGAAAAACCTCCACATGGAGCAGGAAGGGATTTCAGGGAGCAACTACATGATCTGGGCTTTCATTTAATAAACGTCTCCAACCCTTTACATCAATAAGAACCTTCAAGAAATGAAGGGCCATCAACTGAGGCACTGCTGTCTCCCAAAACAGAAAACATCGCTGCTGTTTAGTAGCTTCACCAAACTTAAGCTAGAAGCGCTCCTATTTCACTAGCTTTCACTCTCAACAGGAGTCCAGTAATTGTGATAAAATGAGAAGCTCAGTCAGCTCCATGTAAAATAACCTAGAAAAAACTGCTTATACCACCATTCCAACACGAAGAGTATGAGAACACAAATACTGGTGACTGGGACGAGTTATCAGGCATCTCCAAATCCTCAGTGTAACCAGGAAGCTTCTGGGTTGAAAGGCAAAGAGAAGTGGAAAAAAATCCCCATCCTCTTCCAAGATAATCTGAGGGAGTTTTACCCATCCCCTAAACCAAGAACCCTCCAAGGAGAGCACACCCACCAGAACCCAGATACCCACCTCTAACCCTCTGTCTGATGAAAGCAGAAACCTCACTCAGGCACTCTGTTGGTGCAGTTCCTGATTTCCACTGATGTTTAACAACAAACAGCAGCTGGTGCTAACGTTTTGAGACACCATTCTCATTTTCTGTTTGGTCATCAGCGCAGCAACTTACAGTGAAGACACACCCTCTGTGTTAAGAAAGCAACTGGAACAACTCTCTCACAAGTTTTACCCAGCGGTATGTGCTGGGTATACCTGAAAGATCATGCTTGCTTTTAAAACTAAGAATGACAAATTTCTTTCCCTAGCTCAGTAAGGTTTGAGCTCCCATTACACTGTATCCAAGTCATGAATTACCTACTTTCAAGCAAATGTACAAAAAAAATCATCTATCATTGAGCTTTGTTTTACACAAGGAAAACCACAGTGGGTTTATACATTTTTTTTACCCCCACCTGGTCACCAGAACCACCTCACAGCTTTTTAACCCAAAATTCATGCTTACAAGGTACCTTGATTCTTTTCTGTTACACCATACCATAGGTACAGTAATAGGTACGTCACGAAATTATACAGATTATTTAACCTTATATGATTTCCCAAAATGCTCTTAAAATCCATAGGCTCCCCTGGACTGCCCTCAAGTCTAGTACACCCTTAAAAGGTACGAGGCAAGAGTGCCCTGACATGCAGTTGCTTCAGTCAAGATTTCAAGCACCTGAAATCACAGAATCAGGCACCGAGCATCACTCAAGGCAGCTTTACAGGACAGTGAGATGCCACCACGTGGCAGTGACTTCCTACTGGCGAAGTCTAATGGCCCCTCTTACCAACAGCCCACCCGCAGGACTGGTGTCCTGCATTACACAAGAGCTGGAAAACCACCAGCCCCACCACCTTCACCAGCCTCGCCTTTGATTTCATGCAGTCCAAGGCCAGCTGAGGTCCCACTTCACACCCCCGGCGTGCCTCCAGCCAGGCCTGCTTCCTTCGTAGGCTATTAAACCCACCTCAGTTAGCACAACCACAAACCTCATACCAACTGTGGTCACAAAAACAATGGGCAAGCCTATGCCCTGAAGCTAGATGGTATCTCTGCTCATGCTTATTTCCACTAAATTAAACTAGAATGAAAGATTTAGAGAAGGTTTAAAAACCTGTGCGTCCTATCTTTAGCTACCAGTTGTTGCTCCCTGAATAAATTGATAAATATTACAAAGGTACAGTCTTACTGACAAGCAGTTGGGTTCAGAGAGAGCCCAAACACACACATCTGTCTCCACATCCCTCAAACTTGCAGTTTTACAGCCATGTTTCCTAGTACCTGTTGCTTTTCTCTAGGTAAAAGGCAGCATGTGTAAGCACAGCACAGAGAGCACTGTAGCGAATACACAAATCAACCTCTCAGCCGCAGCAATTTTAATGATGATTTGTAAAAGGCTACACTTAAAATATTTAAACTTAAAATACACTGTTAAAGTCCAATGAGCTGTGCACAAACCCAAGTTCACTACTGCAGGAAGTAGTTATCTTACAACTTCAGCTGATCAGAAATTCCCCATCAGCTGGTTTTCACACAGTGGCAGTTCGCTGAAAGAGAAACTTTTTTCCTGTGTGTCAGAGCCGGGCTTCTACTTATGCAAGCACATGGTCCCCCAGGTGATGAGTAAATGTTGTGTCACACAGTTGTTCTAGTGTTGGACCAATAAACTCTTCAAAACCTTGAGGATTTTCAGGGGGAGTGTCCAACAGAGCTTGTTGTCTTGGTAGCGCCACTGGAAGATGACTCAGATGCAAAGCTCGCCAGGGCCATGAGTATTCAGGTGTATTTCTATGTGCACAGCAAACATGTCGTATGATACGACTTATCAGTATGTATGTGAATATTCTCCATTAACAGTGGTGAGCAGGTAGCGTTTCTGCAACAGCTCAGCACACATGCATAAATAAGGCACCCATTTAGTCATTACTGTCACTTTTGAATCACTAACCAAGGACAGATGAGAATTTTTATAATCCAGTACCAGGCCTATTATATTTCTCACTTGGCTTCATCCTCTGTAACAAAATAAAGATGCCAGGAAAGCATTCCTAATTTAAGCCTGTATTGACTTAATGACAGTTAAAAAGCACACCTTGAAGCAACCGTGTTTTAGCTCTTCCTGAGCACATTACCAAAACAGAAGCCTCAAAACAAGTTCAAAACCCCCAGCCAGCATCAGGTTACATTTGTGTACAGTACACACAAGGATTATTCCTGGAATGCAGAACACTCCTTAAAATCTCATAAAATTGGACAATCATTCACTTCCATGCTTAACAAAAAAAAACATCAAAGCAGAACCGGAGAGAAGGCAAAGTACTGACATCCTGCCAACAATGGAAGTCCCTTCAAGAAACCGATCACTGGGGCAAGGGGAGGAAAGGAAAACAAATTCAGGAATTACACTGCCTGCCCCATCACAAGGGGAACACTCACTGTCAGATGGCAGGGGGTGGGGGAAGCGTGTAAAACTTATCAATGGATCCAAATTGCTGGAATTCCCAGCTCATCAAGAAGGATTTTTGAGTCGGTGTGTCCGGGAGCTTCAGCAAACAGAGCTTTAAACGTGAATTATAGAAACTTCTGATTTCAGCAGAGCTGAGCTTCCCACATGGCCGAGCTACCATTCCCTGGCTCACCATAACCGCCGCGAGCACGGAGCTAGGACGTGCCAGGATAGAGCGTTGCTTAGAAAATGACCTGGGTCTTGAACAGTATGCTGTTTTCTCTAACTTTTAAGCACAGGTAAAGAGTTCCTCAGAGCAGGCAGGAGGGAGACGGGGGCCATCAGAAACGCACCTTGAAGCCAGCGACCCCCGCAACGGCCACGCTCACCAAGGCCGCAGAGCTGCCTGCGGAGGTGGGCCACCACGGCATGACCCGACCCACCGAGCCCCCCCCGACCCCGCTCCGCCGGTCCCTCCCGAGACCCCACCGCGGCCGGGGGGGCTGCCCGCCCTGCCACCCCCCGCTCCCGCGGCCGCGCTGATGCCGGCGCAGCGGGATGCGGATCCGCGCGACGCCCGCGGACGGGAGCGCAGGTGGGCAGCAAGATGCGAACGGCAAACCAACCTCCTCGCTGATGTCCCTCACCCCTCGCCTCCCGCGCAGCGGGCAGGTGCCCCGCCGGGGACGCGGGTAAGGAAAACCCTTCTCCCGCCGGGCCGGGCAGCGGCAGCAGGTACCGCCCGGGCACCCCGGGGGCGAGGGGAGGCCGCGCCGGGCGGCAGCCCCCCCTCCGACAGCCGCCGTGTCCCGCCGCCCGGCCATGGGAGGGAAGGGGGCACCGGGCGACACCTCCCTTCCCCACCACCACCACCCACCTGTCGCGGGGGTCGACCCAGCTGGTGGTGCGGCTGCCGTGGTCGATGTAGTACACCTTCCCGTCGTAGTCCCGCGCCTCCTCCCAGCCCTCGGGCAGCGGCAGCTCCTTCCGCGGCATCGTCCCCACCGCCGGCCGCGCTGCCCCATCCACCGCTCCGCTCCGCGGCGAGGCGGCGGCGGGGGCAAGGCCGGGCCGGGCCTCCCCTCCCGCGGGCAGCGAGGAGCGGTACGGGGGCCGCGCCGGCCCAGCCGCGCAGG